>OMKZ01038726.1:10264-22526 GCA_900302535.1 Neoniphon sammara | reverse complement strand
TAATGACCTAAAAAAAAAAAAAAAAAAAACATCCACAAAAATGGTTTTATGGGTTTGATATTCATTGTTTAATTGATTTTTAATATGATTATCTGGGTATGAGGAGACAGATATTACCCCAGCAGTTCCTCATGCTTAGAAAGCAAAGCATAAGGAAATGAACCAAGGGCAAACTGCAGTCTGGATGATATTTATATTCTTAACAGGTATGAACTCCAGAGAAGGTAAATGACGGCAAGGAGCCCAGACAAGTCCATCAATCTAAACACTGACAGACTTCACCTGTGGCCAAAATCTTTGAACAAAACGAGAAGTTACTAAAACTCTGTTCAATAAGGAGGCTACTTTTTAGTCAGTGGGATTTTTGTTTACAAGCTCTGGTTTGCTTTTGCAGTTGGGCGGCGTGAACCTTAACGAACCAAATACAAAAAAACAAAGTAAAGTTTTACACTATGATTCAGATCAAAGAAAACAAACTGTAGGTCCAGTATGATCATACACTAAAACTCAAACTGGTTCTTACAAGGATAAAAGAACAATTAGACATTCTTACTGCATATGCACGCGCGCGCACACACACACACACACACACACACACACACACACACAGGATTGTGTGTTGGTCTTCCTGAAGCCTTAAGTTTCAGTATCTGGTCAGCCTATTGAGAGAAAGGAAGGCTGGGGAGGACCAGAAAACACACCCCTCCTGTGAGATACACACCTACACCAGGTCATTGTGTGTGTGTGTGTGTGTGTGTGTGTGTGCATGTGCGCATATGCAGTGAGAATGTCTAATCGTGTCTCTGTATGTCTATATGCTTTTAAGTGCATGTGTGACACGAATGCTTATGCTTGAATATTAGTGCGTATGTGACGTGCTTGCTGCAGGCTGATGATGTCGCAGCTCCAGGTGAGTCACAGCCAGGTCACGTGGTGTGCTGCCGGTTGCTAAGCAACAAGCCGGCAGAAAGCCGGAGGGGCCAAGAAAGAGAGATGAGCAGTCACCAGCGTTCGCAGCGCTCTGTGTCTGCGTGAGCGAGCGAGCGGGAGTGGAGGAGGCAGTCCTGTCGACGAGAGCTGCCTCTGACGTCATCGCTCGCTGCTGTCGCAACTCATACCGCCTGCCTCTGTTTACTGCTGCGTCCTCCTCACTGTGTCGCTCTCTCACTATCTCTGTCTTCCCCTTAACGCAGTTTGCCTTTCACTGTCCGTCTCCCTTTCTTTGTTTTGTCTTTGTCTGCTTTTCATTGTCTCTGATTCTGTTTCTGTCTTTATCTGAATTCCACCATCTGTCTCTCTCACATGCACACACACACATACAGATCCGCACATACACATCATCTTCCATTTTATGTGTCAAATTAAAGACACCCCCCCCAAACAAATGGCAAACAAATGTCATTTTCCCAAACACATAATCTGATTAAGCTAACCCTCATGCCATAAAGTAGGTCAAGGTCCCTCAAACAGACACACATTAGACGCCGTTTGATAAGCTATTTCTTCTTGTTGAAGCAAAGCTGGATTGCAGAGCTGCATACACATCTGCAGAGATAATAACAGTGAGAGTGAAACCTATGATTAGAATAGTCATTCTGATGTATTCTCTAAATGAGATAATTTCTAATTAATTACAGTGACATTAGACTATTCTTCGTTTTGCTGGGAACCCCCCTGGAAGCCCTCGTACTCCACTTTCAGCCCTTTATGTCTAACAGTGGTAACCCGTAACCTTCCATAATCTGGGACGTTTCAGAACCTGTGAAGTCCTGAACAACTAACCATCAAGCGTAAGAAGAGCGTCATAAATACACTCTTTCATTTCTAAAAGCCAAGTTCCCACTGATTACTTTCCTCTTCCCAAACACTGGTAAGGGCGTGCACCACTTCATTTGTCCAACTTGCAGTTTCCACTGTTTTGGGGTTTGTTTTTGCAATTTGTTGTATGTCATGCTGGCTTGTGACCCTCTAATGACAGTGCATGTTTACAGAAGTGCTGTCACGTCGATGCTTGACCAATCCAGAAAGGTTTCTGGTACTCAGGTCTTAGTATCACCTCCTTAGCAGAGCTGATAAAAGGTTCCAGGAACTTTACTTATAGAATGAATCACAATGTTTGTTTACAATAACTTCCGGATAGAAAACCGCTGTGAACAAGAACATACAGCTTTAACGGCATGGAGCAAATGGGGGTGAAACAACTCACAATTAAGATATTTTCAAGCTGAGAGAAAATGGTTACATCTTGTTGTGTTTGGGGGAACTAGATAACGTTAATGAGTGGAGAAGGGATTGGATTTTTCAGATTTCCATCAGAAATGAGCAAACTTGTTCCAAGACAGCTTTGGATTCAGCGTCTGAGGTGGGAGAAAAAGAGAGGAGACCAAACCTTGTCAGATACCAAGGACGCCAGCTCAGCAATACAGAACATAAAATAATCAATATCAGATTGGTCGCACCATCTTGTTTAACTGTTTATCTTTGAACCTCACAGTTATGTCTGAAAATGACCACAGAAATAATCAAATTTCCTGATTTCACAAACCTCCATAATTAAAACTAACAGTCTGCCCAGAAGTCGCTGTTGTTGTTAACG
Source organism: Neoniphon sammara (assembly GCA_900302535.1). Classification (NCBI taxonomy): domain Eukaryota; kingdom Metazoa; phylum Chordata; class Actinopteri; order Holocentriformes; family Holocentridae; genus Neoniphon; species Neoniphon sammara. The sequence continues at coordinate 19,930 of OMKZ01038726.1, read as the reverse complement.
AAGCATCATGGTGATTCGGTCTATAACTGAGTCGTTGCCGATGAAAACGTTTCCAGAACCCATGGAATAGGTTTCAAGGTTCGGTACGCCTTGTTAGGTTCTGACACTTGAAAAGAGCTTCAACTTTCCCTTCAACTTCTGGATGTTGAAGGGAAGTGAGTGCACCTCCCGTCACAGATGTTCGGCTGAAGGAGGCGACACCTCCAGGAGGCTGAGTGGTAAATTACAGCTTTACCCCCTTCTGTAAACTGATTCTGCCACCTACGCTCTCCCACACAACTCTCATCCTACACTACAACTACAATTATGTTTACTCCAAGCCCGCAACATCACAACAGGTCATTTTCATCATTTTCAAACTCATCTACAGTCTCTAAGACATAATGAAAGGGTGCAACAGATGTCTAACCCCACTGGTTTCAAACAGCCCACTCACCAGTTGACAAACCACACTTAGCCAACAATCTGAGACTGAAGGAACGGCCGACCCTGCTAGCTGAACTCATCTGACCCAGAGGCAGCTGTATGGAGGTCATGATCACTGTAGACTCAAACTAGCAAAACTGAAAAACTAGGCAAGCATGAGGTGATCACGATCATCCACTGAATACCAATCAACAATGGGGAAACACTGGAAAACACACACACACACACACACACTCACAAAGAAACACCATTCTATTTCCAATACAACGGGACATCCAAAATATAGTTTCCTGAAAAAACTGTCTGATAGGGTGAACACACCTACCAGTCAGAGCAAAAATGTACCAGCTTTTGACTTGTGGCGAATATGAATTTTCTTTCTCTGTCAAAAGGACTTGACTAAGTTAGACAAGAATTATGTGTCAATTGAATAATGTTTCCTCATTTTTCTACATAGTTGGATTCAAAGAATGAAAGTCACTTTTTTACCCACTGGTAAGGTTGTTAAGACTTGAGTCACCTGTTACTTTCGCTGCCCCACCAGCTACAAACATAACAGGACAGGATCTTGGTAAGTGATAGCAGGTTAACTGTCAAAAGTGAGGCTGGTAGAGAAACTTAGGTTGGCTTTGCACAATGCAACTTCCATGCAATTAGTTGCAGGTTGCAAATGAAACTTTTACTGTTGCCATGTCAACAAACCCATATGGAACATTCCAAATGATGATGCAAACCGAATTTATAATTTTCATTGGATGGTTCGCCTGGAACTCCAAGTTGCATGGAATTGAAGTTGCATTTCAGTTGCCTGCCTTACGAGCCAAAAATTATGATTAATGTTTTCAGTCTTTATTGACAGTGGGAGCAAGTCTGCATCCCTGCGGTCACATCCACTGTGAAGTAACAAGCAGCAGCTGGGCAGATCTGTTTGTTATCACAGCGCTCAGCTGATTCATTCTTCAAGTCCAGTTTGCAAAAATAACATGAGACAACACAGCACCACAAAACAGGGGAAAGACACTGTGCAGATTTGTAATTGGTGAGACCAGTAATTAGAATTTAATAATCGAACATGTCATCATTCATTTATGATGCATGTACCCCTTGGGCCAATCTGTAACAAGATGCATCATCCCTCCAAGTTTCATCAAAATGGGTAACATGTGGTTTTATTCAAACATCAACAGAAAGCAGGAGAAAACACACACATTGTTAAAGGAGTTTAGCCCCCTACAGCAACTTGTATGTATGAGAGTTTCGGTCTCATGTCGGCCCTTGGAGCCACCGACCGCTTAAAACCTGACTCAGCTAGAGGCTTGTCGGCCTGGCTTTCAACCTTACATTGGCAACTGTCTCTACGACAACCACCTCTCCAAAACTCGCTAACACCTCACCGTGACACCAGGGGTACGGCTGATTCATATACACCCACGCACACACCAACCCAGAAACAAAAACTGGCTTGCATAAAGCTTCATGTTCGTACACAAATGCATAGTTTCATAAACCTCACCTGTATGGTTGGAGAACTGGACAGAGTTGATGGAGTCCACCTCAAACCCTAAGACCTGGAAGAGGAAGAGGAAGAAAGAGAGAGAGAGAGAGAGAGATTAGACTAAGCACGATCCACACACTAAAATACAGACATTTACGCAGAGATGTGTTAAAAATTAAACATCTTTTTTGAAAGCACACTTATTTCACAAGTTCAATACTGTCACATGTAAATGGCCCAAACATCTCAAATGTATTTGTTTGTTATGTCCAGAGAGTAACCTGGTCCTCACTAGTATAGAAGCAGGTTCATAGGTGTGTGCGCGCACACACACAGACAGACAGACACACACACACACACACACACACACACACACACACACACTGGATTACTGAATTAACTCTGTTTGACTCCATTTAACCCTAACTTTGGCTGGAGGAAAGGACAATGTCCTCTCAGTTTGACTTCAAGCTGAAACCTGCACACAGCTGGCAGTTAAAAAGAGCAACTCCTGGTGTCTCCCCTCTATCCCCTCCTCATCCACACGCACACAGTCAATTATTATCTACACCAGGATGTTTAATTGGGCTCAAGCAGCCAGGGTGAATGGGTTCTTTGTTCTGTTTGATTTAACTTTGAGATACAAGAACCGGTGTGGAGAGGGGAGGGGCAGCGATTCCCCGCTGAAAGAGGAGGGGAGATGTTGGTTTGGACTTTGTCTGTCCTTGTTGAGGCCCTTTTTCATCTAACACTGCTGAGCAGATGCTTGTAGGACAAGCAGGTAACGGTTCCTGCTGTTGCTCTGAGACTAATGAAAAATTTTTCTGACTAACAGTGGCATACTTTCAATAAAAAGATTCAATACTTGCAACTTCTAGCACAAGGGCCTCTAAAAACATACCTAGGGATGGGAACTGATAAGATTTTATTGATACCAGTGCCAGTTACAGTTGGCATTTCACGGATGCTTTTATCCAAAGTGATGTACACATGAGATTTTAATACAACACAAGCAAGGTACTAGTCGGAGAAAACGACAAGAGTAAGTGCTACAAAGCTAAGCTCTGGTCCAGCAGGACACGGCTGCTGTGAGGCAGTGCTACGAGACAATGCATAGATGAATAGAGATTTTGCCATTATTGATACTGCTTATTGGTCTAGTTCTTTATTGATTCCCTTAATGATTCCTAATCAATTTTCTGTGCGGAAAAAAGTATGCCTACACAGGTTTTCAGTGTCAGTGCAACTGTTCTCTCTGAATCTCTGAGTCTGAACACAGTGTAGAAAGTACAGGTCAGGGCCTTCAGCGTAGGTTACAGCAAGACCAGCAACAACACACAACCTTAGTGTGTGACCACCATGACTGCCTGATAACATGTCAACATGTTCAAATAAATTACAATGTTCCTTTTCTTAAAAGGATTTAACTTTGTGATGCAAAACTGTTAGGAAAACATGCCAGCATCAATAAAGGAACCGATGAGCTTGGAGGCATACCATTCTGATGGATTGGACAATTTGGAACCGGTTCTCAATTTGCATCCCTAAACCTGCCAAACTCTGCCCAAGTGACACAAATCAGCCTGTGGTTGTTATAAATACTTCATTTTGTCAGGCTCTACTGATCCCCAAAGGAAAAAAAAAGACTTTTGCCTTTGTCCCCCTCCACATGAAAGTCAGAGGTCAGTATCAGCCACAGAACAGCGCTGCCACCTCCTGTAGCTGGTAAGAATTCAGTGCCTGGCTCAGGGACACTTCAGCAGGACAAATGCTTGCTGACATGGGGGGCTTGAACCTGGGTGTCTGGGTTAAAGGACAGTCTGCTTATTCACTATACCACCCTACTGCCAGATAAAAGATTTACAAAGTCAAAACTGTTGTAATAACTTGTCAAAGTAAGTCAAATACCTGAGAGAGTAAACTGACATGACCGGGAAAACAATTAAACAACCACACTGCATGAATTTAAAGTGCCGAAATGCGCTCTCCTAATGTTACTTAATGAATCAATAGTTTGCTTTGATGTCCCCGTTGTTTTTCTGATCCTCTAGCATTAAAAGACTGAACTCTAACTAAACTCTTTTTGTTTCAGGGAAGTTGCATGGAGTTGCCTTATCTACAGCAGAAGTGGGACAATTTTGATTCTGTAGAGTTCACTTCACCAAACTACAGGTGATAAACCGTGATTTTTTTTTTTTTGTCATCACAGTTCTTGCATGTGAAGTTTTTTTTGGAGCCCAGTGCGAAAGTACAGTGAACATATTTGTAATGTAGAACATTTAGCACTGCTTTTGATGAATATTATATCTAATAACGGACTTTTCCATGAGCCACACACAAAAGCATGCTGTTATACACCTTTACAGCGCATTGGCAAAGGCCCTATTCAACTTGTGTTGAATTCTTGGTATATATTTAATCTAAGAAGAACAATCTTGAATTGTAACACAAATCATTTTTTTCCAAGCCAAACCATGATATACCCTTGTCATCTGATGTCAACTAAAAATTTCTCTTCCTTGTGGGAATCCTGTTAACACTACTGTTACAACAAATTTTACAGATTTAAGATTATTACAACTATCCTATCTCAGAAAAATACAGCTACATGTCCTCAATCTGTGATGATGATGATGATGAAGTGTTATTTACTTTTTTTGGTGTGGCTACTTTTCTTCATCTACTTCATTTAGTGATTTCCTGTGCGTTCTCAGATTGACTTTTGACAACCTCAAAAGGCCTTGCTCTGTTCAGCTGTGGGTTATCTGTGTAGGTGGACAGGTGAATAGCAGCACTGATGGTAAAAGCAAGACCATGAGAGCACGTGTTTCCAGTCAGGAGGAGCGAGTCACTTGCCTCACTCAAAATGTAACATGTCTTGAGGCGGCATTGCATTGTGGTCTACTGAGGCTAGAAATCGGTATTCCTCTTCTACAATAGACTTCTCCCCGTTTGGTTGTTGAGCACTGGTGCAAAATAATGAGAGCAGAAAGAAGATATTTCTCTTTGACTGCGAAGGGCTGACACCAAAATCTGATATTCAATGGTGATATTTTATATAGTTGAAAAATCTGCTATCAAGCCCATTGCACCTCCGTTGCAGCTGTCCTTGATCTACCTCAACATGACGTCACCTTGGCCCAGTTACCCACAAAAACAAGAAATATACACCACCAAACCACAAGCTAGACCTAGAAAAGCAATGATCAATAAGCTATTTTTTAATAATGTTCAAGTGTTTTAGGGTGGATTTCCTTAAACTTCCACATCCCTAATTACCATAATATCGACTTGCAGCTGAATTTAGCTTTGTTCACAAGGTTTTGATGATTATTTCTACAGCAATAAATTGACTTTATTCCCTGGCAGCATATATTATCTTGCTTCAAAAGTGTAGAGACATAACCTCGGATCTACAGGTAAATCTGTGTTTCTGCTTCACCGTTCCAAAGACTCAGTTAAAGACAAAATTAGAATCAGGACCCCTAAGTGTAGGTAGGATCTAACCATGGCAATGCATTTCCTGCACAATGCCAGATGATTGTTTATGTAAACATGCATTTATGGCCAAGTAGTGTAGATGGGGTAAAGAATGTTATTTAGGTCAGATCCTTTTTAGCTCCATCCTGCGCCTGAAGTCACTAACACAGATGGAGTGTTTACAATAGCAACTGGAGAGCTTTTACACTAGGATTAGAGGGCAGCGAGGAGAGGATGCTGTATGGACTTATCAACAAACTGAACTTTTAAGCAATTTCTGCAAATTCAGCAGTAAGGAAGCTCCTCTGCCTTTATCAGGAAAATAGGCAAAAGTGGTCTTCCTTAATTAATGTTTGGCAGTACAAATTGATTATCTGAGTGATCACAAGTACTTTTATGTGCCGCATCCTGATTTATTTCTGGCTGCAAATATCCCTCAGCTTTAGGTTAGCTCTTGCAAGTTCACTGTTGATTTGCATATTCTGAAGTTAGAGGTCTATTTCCCACCTTTATTTTATACGTAGTATACATTTATAGTATCTATTTTATATGCATGCATGTATATTTCTACTTGCCTGTCTGTCCATCAATCAGTCTATCTCTAAATTAGTTCTTGCATCTTCATAGCATTTCAATACCTAGAAATCAATGATCCTCACTGTATGCTGTGCCAGTCAAAGGCATGAGTGCTCAATTCAGTTTCTATGGAGTACCGATTCTATCCAGTCCAGTTCTATGGACGCCTGTCTCTATCTTGAGTGACGTCATCTAGAGGAATCCTGTGGCAGCCAATCAGAGCCCTGCTTCCTCACACCGCCGTCTCCTGTCTGCTGAATGGCCTGAGATCTTCTTTCTTGACAGCACAGTGAGAGGGACGCCCTGCCTGCTCACTGACACCATTAGCATCACAATTAACGTCATTATCATTAACCTCATGGTTATCTTAACACCGCTTTATCATCATTATTAGTCTAAACGACGGGAGCAGGTCGTCTGCTGACCTCTAGCTGTTCTGTTTATCTGTCCAAAGCTGTTTTAAGAAGATGGCTTTCTTGACAAGAAGCCACAGTGAACAGTCATTTTACAAATTGCAAAGGCTGCAAAATTCACCAGGCAGCTGCACTTATAGTAATGTAGTGTAATGACTAGCAGGTTGGCTCCTGGACAAAGTGACAGGAGATTAGACAGATTTACCATTTGGCTGGCGGCTGCTGATAATTTCCCACCCTGTCTGCACAGCCTGACAGACTTACACAGTTAAAGTTTGCCCACACACTCCAAATGTAGAGTTAATATTATTATCATCCCGCTCAATATCTCATTTAAGGCAAAGGGACTTCTATTATTACTGTGCTCTGTTGTTTCTGATGCAGGCTTTGTGCTAGTAGCTGTAGTCGGTGGTAGTATTTCAACGTTAGTAGTTGTGCTAAGCGCTGGTGACATGCATCAAAGCCCAGCAGCCATTAGGATATCCACAAAATACATCCTGTGGCACTGTAAGCTAAAAATAGACCCGACACTTGCTATAAGTGACTGTCTGTCAAGACGATGGGACATGTAGGCCTACAGCAGCCTCTGCATCACCACTAACTGTCAAACTGCAGGAGAATACAGACATATAACAATCACCGTCATAATCTGTATTACCAATTCATCATCATCATCACTGTCATCCAGTGAGGGGCAAAATGTTGGTAATTATTAATTGCTATAATCATCCTATTGTCAACACTAAGGAAGATGAAGGGAAATCACTTTCATGGCCAGCAGGTGCAAAGTTAAGTCTGGTTGTCCCTTCTCTGTGGATACACCTGCTGCACACTGAAAATGTCATATGTCAGAGGTGTTAAAATGACAGAAATGTCATTTTAGCACCTCTGTGTCTTCTGGGACAACATAGCCTATATTTGTGCCTACTTTTCAAAACAAGATAACAAATGTGTGTTGCCTCTCCCAAAGAAGACACACAGGTTTGTTAATGTTGATACATCCTTTTTTGTGTGCTTTGTTAGTTGTCACCTCATGGTAACAATAACCTGTCAATGCCACAAATTGCAATATCTATGGTTGAGACCCTGCCTACTTATATCTGGCCAATGCCATCTCAACCACTGTAATCAGTTTCCATTGGAATGTGTTGCCTCATTTTAGATCCTGGTGTATTTTATTAATCATTGTTCCTTCCTTAACAGGAGTTTGTAAACTGATTCCAGATAAATGATTATTACTTTTAGCAGCAGCAGTAGTACTAATAGCTGTTGTTGTTGTTGTGTAGTGGCTAAACACAGGAGTCACTGGTTCCTACTATTAGGCTAAAAGACATAATACATGTTGAACCAGTCTACATTAGTAGATCTGCAACAGCTGTGACCAACAGTATCTTTTCAGTTTCTTTATACTCCACTGGGTTATCCTAAGTAATATGCCAGCTATCCTCTTGTGCAGATGACTGATTTGTAAGCTATCACTGTATATATCTAGAGGAAGTCCTGCCCATTTCCACTGCCATAAGATGTTCCCCACACTTCAAGACCATTGCAGGTGTTTGTCTGATTGCTGTGAGCCATCTGGCACATGGAAAGCTGAGGCGCAGTAAGTGACTGCTTGACAGCCTAGTTGCTTTTTGGGATCAAACTACCCACTGAGTCCTGAGATAATCATTAGCTAGCATTTGACATATGCACACCCAAGATATACTTTAGTTATTATCAGTGCAACTGAGTAATTATAGTGACATGTAATGAGCAATATGCGTTCTTGCTTTCCACATATCCACAGACTGTAACGTTATCATCGTTATCACTAATGCATCTGTATGGTTACCATGCTAAATCGCTAACGTTAGTTGACTGCCATCAGGATATCCAATATCGGACACACTTTTGCAAGCTTAAAGAAACAAACGTGTAGTAGTAGATTAGTATATTAAACTAAGTATGTTTTCATGTGATGGACGGTAATTCCTCAGAGTACGAACAAGAATGATGGAGAGAGGTCCATTGTCGGACACGTTGCCAATCCCGGTCGCCGCAAACGTTTAACGTGGTATTGTTTTGGGCTTTTCACAGCCCATGCAGTAATGGCATCACACTTCCTGTTTTTTTCAACAGCTATTAATTGATATGTGGCTATCTGGAATATAATATCCCGTTTCGAGGCGTAGGAGCCGAGAAAACACAATCAACCGCGGCCGCAAATTGACTCGTCCGCCGTTTGTTTGGGCTGATGCACCCGTCCGTTTTCGATAACCACAAATCAAATTCACTTTGAACTACTAAATTACCGCCTGTCGTTACACAACTTTACAAATACAACGACAACGCTGTTTGGCTACTGTCGGCTGGCTATTTGTGAGGGGTCGTCGTCCAAATTTTGTAGGAAAGGGAAAAGAAGCATGTCAGACAGGGTCGTGTCCGATAATGGATATATAGCCACTAGCTGTCCGATAATAGAAGCCTGTAAATTATATTTACCTGCAATGGGAAAGAGGCGCTCTTGTTGCCCACATATCCCCGGACTACATGGCTCTGTATGGACAGAACACGGCATTCCATGGCGACTCCCAGTCAGCCGAGGGGAGATGCAGATAATCCGTATTTCAACGATATTCACGACTATACAACAACAGAACAAAAATTAAAAATATCAGTAATAGTTAGCAAGAAGTAGCAAGCTAGCTAACCAGCTGTCCCCGTCTCTGTCACAAGCAGGATGGCGGTGTGTGAGCGCGTGTGGTGGTAGTGAGGATGACAGTGTGTGTGTGTGTGTGTGTGTGTGTGTGTGTGCGCGCGCGCGTACACATCAAGACAAGCAATAAAATAGTGGAAACTGGCTTGCCAACGACTGTCAGCTAAGTGTACTTGTCCATAACATTGATAATCCGTGAAGGTGGCACACGACCAAACCTGACAACCTCGTGTGCAGTTAACCAGATAACTGAAGGACACCAGACACACACACACACGCACACACGCACGGACACACGCGCACGCACAGACACACGCACACACCGGTATTCTACACAGGCAGTCTGTGCGACCGCCTAAGTCAGATGACGTCACGCGAGGACTAGAAAGCACATCATCACCACAGCTGGAATTTAAGTATGAATGGCACACTATATTTTGTTCTATTATTCAACTCTGCTCTGTTCTCTGTATGTTCTGACCTATGCTGTTCATTTCTGTTCTATTATTCAACTCCATTCTGCCATACTCTTTTTTTTTTTTTTTTTTTTTTTTTTTTTTTTTTAATTGTTTAAATTT
>OMKZ01038720.1:25846-38500 GCA_900302535.1 Neoniphon sammara | reverse complement strand
CAGAGCACTTCCTGGGGTACCGCTGTCATCTTCACAACTGGAAGTGCGCCTGTTTGTCTGTTTTTTAACAAATAAAAACTATGAGAGAGCGAGAGACATGTATGTAAATGTTGCTGTATATAAATGTTTATTGTCAACGTCATCAATTATTCAGACATTATCCTGTCCCCTAAGTAGAAAAACAGAAATTTCTTAAAATGACAGTAAAATGTGTTTATACTTCACAGAGGGAATTATTGAAGATAATGTTTTCATGAAAGGTCAAATTTCATGGATTTGATCAAGGAATTGAGAGTAATCCAGAACAAAACAACTTTATGTTGTCGACAGTCTGATATTTATCGAGACTTATGAAGAATCTGTTGGATTTCTGGGCAACATATGGATAGAGAGGTTGTTAGAGCCTTTATCTTACTGTATATGGCAAATATGTGAATTGAATTTTAGGCTGGTTTTAACTTGCTATTCAACAGGCACATAATAAGGGACTGAATGGGGTTTGTTATTATATTATTGGAAATAAGTTAGAAGAAACAAAAAAACACATGACAAATTGGCAGAGATAAGAGCCATACATGTTGTGTAAACTATTATTTGATCATGCATACACAGCTACACAACAAATGGGCAGTAGTAGAGAAAATTTAACCATTATAGATGCAAGCCAGAGTATGATGTTCTGTTGTCATGTCATGAATCACTGAGAAGATAGGGACCATAGAGGAGCTGAGGAGAGTGGGGCCACCAGAGGGAAAGTCTGTGGCCCCCAAAAAGAAAAAAAAGAAAAAATTAATAATAACCCAGGCCAGTAACAAAACCTTACCTCAATGTGCAGCAAGCTGACAGAGGGTACAGTACAGTGAGGCAACTGCCTCAGTTCAAGTTCAACTTTGTCATATGTGTAAAAGTCCAGCCTCAGCCTCATTTTAAAGCGCTGTCAATTACTAATGACATGTTGCACATCTATAGTCTGATACTGTCATTTCTTTTACCAGAATGTACTGTGTAAATCTCAAGCAAGCACTTTTTCTTTTCATCTCTCAGTCTTTGAAAAGTCGATGTCACGTTTTATAAATAAAGGAATATATTTATTATTCATCTATTTCCATTCCTCTTTGTTGTGAAGCACTTTGTTACAGTGTGTATTAAGTGTTCTGTAAATGAAGGTTATCTGTCTGAAAGCCTGATCTCTGATCTGATTTTAGAAATACATGGTCTATTGAGGATAAATAATTTAACATTATTACAGTGACATGGATGCAGCAAATACATGTAGCGTCAGATGCAGGCAAATTGTCTATACATAAAATTTTTCACTGATGAGGAAAATAAACTGAGTGAACCGATCGAGATTGTTTGCCTTCTCTTTCAGTTATGTAGTACAGCAGAAGGGCAAACTCGTGCGTAAAAATTTTGTGGTTAGATGTAAATGTCTGAACACTGGAGTTTGTATTTCTCAACCCAAACTCCTCCCAGGCTCTACCCGTTCGGGCTCACTATTTAATTATTCCTGATATTGATACTTTTCCTGATATTCATACTTTGCAAAAAGTATCAATAACAGGAACATCAGCCCTGGAACAAACATCAGCCCTGGAATGACACAAATGAATGGATCTAATTTATTAGATCAAGGGACAAAAGAATAAACGCATGCACTCCCATTTATTAAGTGATCCCGCTATGCCAGATAGGAGGAGAATTCAGAGCCTACGTCATTCTTTAAAAAAATGGGAAGATTTTCATAGGAGGCCACGGGGATACACCTGTGTCAAGAGTCCTCGAGGAGCCTTCCCTCTCCTCTCTCCTCGCTGCTAGTTTAATAAATTGAGACATGATCCAGGAGACAGATTGATTTCCGGGTCACGAGTCGGAGGAGCGAGGAGGCATAAAATAAGCAGTGGGAAGCACCTCCTGTTCACCATTCGAAGCAACCCCTGCGGCTTCCTCGCTTGCCATCTCCAAATAAGTCTCTTATTGTTAAGCTTAGCCAGAAGAAGGCTGAAAAGGACGTTTACACAAGCTGTCTTCAAAACAAAAACACCGCTACTGTTTCTAATGTGTTCGGGTTTTATTTTGGTAAACAACCGGAAGTGAGATGATATTGTACCATCGCTAGCTTGAGAATTGTATAGCATCTCCGAAAACGACGGCGCAAATTTCCAAACAGGCATTTTTTTTTTTAATAAACTGACCATATATTTTACATGGTTACTTTCTCACCAGATTTTTTAAAACTTAATTAAGTGACATATTAACAGAACGAAAAGTAGAATATTGCGCTAATTCTGTGAATATATTAGCTAAAGGCGGATGGAACTAGCATCGAATTTCACCCAAAGTCCAGTCCCGTTTTGAAGAACCCGCCCCTTTTGAAGCTCTTCCAGACCCGCCCCTTTTCTCCGGGTTACAGAGATATCCCCCTCCACATCAGTGTTATGTGGGCGTGATTGACAGGAGGTGAGGATAACGGCCTCTCCAAGTGAGCTGTCCTTATTGGTTGGAAATTGGAGTCACATTTGGGGCTCTCCAGTTGCTGAAATATTTGTATCAGAATTAAATAATTGTTTATCATCTTCATGGAGAACATTTCCCCGAGGCCAAAACATAATCAACACAACAATTAAGGTGCAAATAAACTGCTGCCACCATTATATGTTAATTGATCAGGGCAAAGTTCACATGGGGCTCACAATGAGGTTACTCAAGTTGGAGAGGATACAAAGTCATGTTTTCAATATACGTTGCATCACTTCACTATAGGCTGCACTCCTGTTGTTTATCTTGTAGCCTATTTCTGTCGTCCATTGAAAAGAAGTAGTGTAGGGCCATCCCCCATCGCGCGCCAGTGCTTTGGAGCTCCCCCTTGCTGTGTGCATCGTGATCTAACGGATGCAGAGGCTTGCAGGGAACGCAGGGTCACCTTCTATCGTTTCAAGGGAAAATACTTAATATTTCGCAGCATAGGCTCTTTGGATAGCGCACCTCACCATCCCCGGTAAGTCAGTCGGTGTGCCTGCTCCTTGTCACATTGCTGCATTGAGAAGATAAGCTGTGCATCCTTTTGGCAAACGGCGACGCAGGGATAAAAGAATCTCGCATCATTTCCCGTCGTTTGGATATTGTCTCTTCCCCCTTTCTACCCCGATGCCGACCAAGTACCACAGATTCATAAGCAATATAGCTTTAGTGGTTTTGAACTATGCATGCGTCATTTTATAGCCTGTGGTGTACGCTGTTTGCATATGCCAGTGGTGGACACCGTTAAAGACCATCTTGCATCATCTTGGATTACTATTTCAGGCTTTCCTCGCCAACGAAACTACTCTTGCTTCGTTTTATTTGTTTTTTTGCATATTTTATGTGCGTATATCCTTTCAGTTGATAAGACGGTATATGGTCATTTCTGTATGTTGCAGATGTTTCTCTTGCCCTTCGATAAGCAAATTTGACCTCAATGTCCAAGCTTTATTGGAAAAACAATGTTTATCCGTTCTGCATGAAGGTTGTCTACAGAAAGATCAATGCAGAAATTGCTAAAAGGAGATTGAAGACTATTGCCACACTACAGTGGGTATACTGGTAGAAAGGGAATGTGGTCAAGGTTGGGAAAGGATTGCCATTTTATGTCCCCCTCCTTGCGCCAATGGGGTAAACAAGACTAGGAATAGAGAATATGTCGATCACAAATGCCTTAATCGTCACTAGTCCGGCAGTATGATGGACTATATCGGTATGAGGGGATCTGATCTTTTAATGCAAACAGCTTGGCCTGCTCTATCTGAGGATTTCTTGGTGAAATTGACGCGAATATTAATGAGAGCACTCCGGTCTAACGTTATGTAATTGCTTGTCACAGCACAGCGAGGAGCCATCTCTAGCGTCATTGTTTTTCTCTGGCAAACCAACAGCCCCACAGAGGAGGAGCATCCTGTTTTCTACATGGGATTAGGTGCATGTGGTCTTTTAATCATTCATCAAATCTACTCAGGGACCGAAATGCTCACAGGCTTGTTTCTGACTAAGATATCTCTTAATCAGATTTTCGTGTTAGTTATGCATTGATTGTTTGTATGGTCCTCTAACAGAGATGGCATCCCCGTGCTGTTTCAGGGCCAGGTTAACTAGAGGGCATTGTGGCTGTCTTAAACGCATGGGCCTCAATTCTCTAAACCTAAACCTTAAACTATTGGCAAAGTTTCTGCATCTCATTTGCCACCAAAACTCTCAAACCAGCCGGCAGTGACTGCATTTCTTGGGACAAATTAAGATGACAAGATTTTATTATTTGGCCAGTGTGGACGTAGGTCACTTAGCTATCACCATAGAGGGAATACTGGTCCTGATGTTCCCCTAAGGTTTCGGATATGGCTTCCAAATATATATCTGGCATGTTTTGTTTGATCTTTGCTCTCCATTATAATGAGAAAAACTATAAAAGATCAAATGAATCTGTGTCTACAGTTTCCCATGCTTTCCCATCCCCAGACACATACAGTTCTATTAGTTTCTGCAGTGAATGAATGGGAAATTAAAGGGGATTATGTGATTTTGTTTCAACCACCGTGGCCAGCTTCTGTTCTTGAGGATGACGTATAGAGGATACAAGAGAGGTCACTTCTCTTATGGCAGTTTCAGCTGTTTTGGAGCTGTCCAAGGTGCTGAATTGACTCTTGCTGGAGTGCATGTCTGTCAGCCAAGGTGCCCCCAAGAGAGCCTGAGACAAGGCGGCGGAGAAGAGACAATACTGTCCGGGAGGGGGGTGGGGGGGTAATCCAATTGTATTGCGGAAAGAGGAGCTGAAGAGCACTTGCTATTTATTAGCAGACTGCTCACTCCTCACCGAGGAGCCAAGTTAAAAGTCTTTTACCCTGAAGTTTTCAGTAACATCTTAGGAATGGCAGAGGTGGCTGGTGGCAAGGGAGGGATCTAAATGAAGGAAATGTCTGGATCCCACAGCAAAAGTTTGGATTACATGGAACAGGCGTCACATTTTTCTGATTGTGATTGTATCTGAGCTTGTGTATGTTGGTATGTATGTGTGTCTGTTTGCATGAGAGGCTTGGAGCTATTAGTCATGTAGGAACCTTCCCCTCTCACTCCAGACTTTTAACTTCCAAATCTAAATCTGTCTTCTCTCATTTTCTGTGGCACACATGCCTGTGTTGTTAATTTTGTTGTTTGTGTTTTCATGCTTGACTTATTTTCATTTTTCATTGAGGTGGAGCCCACATCTTCCAGCTTAGGGGTTTGTTGTCAGAATTTAATTATGATTTGCACTCATGCAACCACCAGCTTGATCACCGGTTATCTTAACCGTTAATGGCACAGTTGTGTCGGGAATGTTAATCTACCATAGGGAACATAGTGTTAGTTGATAGCCAGCTTAATCACAACCCAGGAAGCCAAATGTAATGGTTTTAGGCATTCTAGATAGTTTTAATCCCACTGCTCTTCAATTTGGTTTCTTTTTGGCCATGTCCATAACAACTGACAAAGGATTAGCAGAAGCGTGGGATTTGTGGGAAGCACTGGAGTTTGTGCCATTGTCATTTGTCTATTTGTTCTTCTATGTCTGTTTAATATGAGATATCCAAAATAAGTGCAGTGCTTTTGAAAAGTGAGGGTTGTGTTAAATTGAACAAGGAAGCTGAAATTCAGGAAAAAGCATAATTAAAGGAATAAATAATTCGACAAAAAATAAATGCTCTGATAGACATGTCACAGATGTGCACTCATGTGCACTTGATTTTTGTTGGTTTGTACTTTTTATTACAACGCCCCAAGGTGAAGTGAGGACTCAAGGCGGAACCAGTGTAGATTACTGATGACAGCAAAAAAAAATTTTCAATTCAATGGTGCATCAACAGCTTTTCCAAAATAATCCACAATAGCTTTGGTGTGATCTGATCATGTTGGTCAGTTCTTAGAAAACATCAGATGAGCCGCTGGATGGCAGAGGTGTCTAGTGTAGCTGCTGCCTCACTAAAAGTCCTGCTCCAGTAACCTTTTGGAAATCAGCCCTTTTGTTAACAAGCATGTCTCTACATCATGAGAAGGCAGGGATTCTTTCATGTGTCTGTGTTATACGTCTCACACAGAGGGATGTGGTGTTTGGACTTATTGATGACCTGTGTGTTGCTATTAGATTTTCAGCCTTTGGTTTTGTGGATTGCCCTTCCCCCTGGAGGAAATAATGTGTGAGAGAGAGAGAGAGCACTATGTGCGAAAATAGTGCTTTTCTCCTTCCTTTTTCTAATGTTGTGGCTGGCGAGGGGGTGAAAGGCTGCTGCTCCTCTGTTAAAAGAGGAGACAGCGGTGTCTGACAACCTGTGTAAAAGAAGGCAATGTGAGAATGGTGAGTCTGGAGGACAGCCTGCATGTCTCATTTTTCTTGGTGCAGAGGAGCCCACACGTGGAGTTTGCTCTCCTCTGGGGTTGATACAGGAGAAAATAGATTATCAGGAGCATCCAGAGGCCTTTTCATGCCTCAAAAAATATCATTTTTGTGGTCTATCTGTGAATCTAATCTCATTTCATTCATCATTAAAGGGTCACTCCAGAGAGATAATCAAAAGTATGAATTTAATATGTATAATAATATTTAATATGCACATTTAACTTTAAGTTCACCTGTAGTAGGTGTGGGGCAGGAATAGTAATTTTAATTTTTAAGTAATGTGCTTTAAGCATATCTAGAGGCATATCAATAGAAAATTTCACCCTACTTTTGCACTTACAGCTATATGACAAGTATGTTTTATGTAGGCCAATCCAAATGTGATTGATGTTACCTGGTGCCTTTCATGCACTGTGACCACAACATGTCAGTATTTGCCTCTGAATCATACTTAGTTGCACTCTTGCTCAACCAAAGCCTTGAGGAGAAGCAGTGCACCGACTCAGTATGTGTCATGATCTCTTGGGGAATTCAAAATGGAGCCCCACTTTGCCTATCTAGAATACAAATCATGCTTTGAATTTTGGCTCAGCAAGTGTGTGCTCGGTTAGACATCACTTTCACTGGGCTTTGTTTGGGCTTTGTTTGGTGACAGCTCATTGAATGTACCTTTGAATGGAGAGATTTTAGGTCATTGCTTTCAACACTAGAGGGTGTGTTCCTCATGGACATATTCAAAGAGAGTTAGAGACAGAGAGAAGCCTTATATTCTGCAGGCTACTTCTGTGGACAGAGTATTCCTTGTACAACAGCATGGTAAAAATGCCTCACAGTATGTATATGCATGGGGTAGCCATAGTACTGCAGCAAGCTTTAATATGACTGATAATCTTTGTTGGGGATTTCTGTATTTAATGGCTCCCTCTGTGCTGTTAGAGGATTTCTAATTTCAGTTTATCAGACATCCTCCAGAAATATGAGCTCTAGCACAGATGAAGAACGTCAGTGACATAAGGTGACCGTGACTCAGCATTTTAACCTAATTTAGTGCCGGAATCAGTCAGAACTGACCGGTGCCAGACATCCCATACAGGGATCAGATAGTGCCCGTATCTCAAGGTGCCTCCTCTGATGGGTGGGCGGCTTCTTTATGGTTCCACCTGAGATTCAGTCACATTAAATGAATAATGACGACATCAGACTTGTTCAAATGGAAATGCAGAAAAGAGAGCTAAACAGTAAAATGACATTTTTGCAGACATACTAACTTGGATCAAGCCAATCATAGCTTCAGTAGTATAATATATGTCTCAATAATGTCGTGCATAATTATACTAGTATGTTTAGTGTATGATGTTGAAGGTACTTTCCATTTAATGATATTTGTTCTTGTTATCAAAAGGATATCAAATACTCCGTCATCACCAATCATTCCTACAGCATCTTCCAGTTTTTTTGTATTTCATAGGCTTAACACTGAAACCAGCAACATGCAGCAGAATGCATTAGCCAGAAAAAAGAAAAAGAAAAAAAACACACACACACACACAGCTACTCTTTGGAGAATTTCTGCCTAATTGGTTGTTAACATATAAAATCTGTGTATCGAAAAATAGCAGTTGGGATCATAAATATTCATGTGTACATGTTGCATCGTGGTGTTTTATGTGGCATTCTTAGCTTAAACATTAGTATTCTCTTGACATCATATGGGCTACAGCTTTAAATGCTGAAGATATGTATAGTATTCTCATTTTCTATGAGGTGGTCTGTGGACTGTCGTGTTAGAATAATATGTATGTCACTTGCAACATATTGCTCAAGCTGCTCAGTAAATGTAAGTTTGTCCTGACATGATAATCCCCTCTGTCAATTTAGACTACACAATAAATGAATACAGCAATGAATTGTTACTGTTATCAGCACAAAACAACACATTTGAGCAAACTTGTCACATATGCATATCTTTTGTTTGGTTCAGATTCATATTGATATTAATATTAATTTTTTAGGGTAGTTACTAAAAAAAAACTTTAAAGAGATGAGTATTCGCAAATTTTCATGGTATCAGAGTTTACTAATCTTATCTTGAAGTTGAATTGACTTGAAGATTCACTTAATGGGAAGAGACTTACAGATGTTGTTTTAGAAAAAATATAGATAAAAATGAAGTACAACTATCTGGTACAATTACAGATACTCAGTGCCCTTGTCTGTATAAAGATAGAGGGTGTTTTGGCACTTTCTTGAGCTGATTGTCAGGCTGCCATAGGCCAGAATTCAGCCATCTTATTCATTGTGTAGACCTTTTTCACAGCAGACATTTTGACATAAAGTAGTAGGTAAACACAGGCGTTACTAATGGCATTAATTAAGGTTCTGTGACTAATAGAACAGAACCTTAATTAATGTTATTAGTAGTGCGTGTGTTTACCTGCTATTTCACATCAAAATGGCTGCTGTGAAAAAGGTTTATTAAGGTAAAAGTAGTGATACTTAAACTTAGTACTGCAGGTTATAAAGGCCAGTTCCTACATCTCTTTTGTCTTTTTCGTTTCACAGGTGATTTCCTGCAGGGGACAACAGCGCTCGCTAAGGTTTATGGAAACCTGACCTCCCTCTGGTGGAGAAGGTGAGTTGTCCCTGTCTATCCTGTCTATCCCCCCTGATGCCATGTCCTTGTTCAGTTTGAAATTTCATTGCAGTGCCAGAAAGTCAACACCAGCCATTACCAAAGCTTTTTTTTTTTTTTTTTAAGGCCAGTTTTCTGGCCTGGCAGTTTGTATAATGAATCTTTAAGTAGGTAAACACACCTGTTAAAGCAATTAATTTACCTTGGCAACATCAGTAATATTTCATGAGGGTGTTCCACTCGGGGCCTGGCCCAACTGGGAAACAGGACATTAGTATTCCTCATTTGAGTTTATATTTGATTGTGCCTTATGTGATGACATAATGAATAGTGGATTCATCTACTCTATGATCTCCATTCGCATTAATGTTAACATTACAAATGATTGCAATGTTATGATTGCATTTCAGCCTTCTTAGTGCCCCTGTGTGTAGTGTCAGGTCCATTAAGTATCTCCACTGATCTTAACCATTGATCTGCTGTCACTGTGGGTGGCAACGACAGCTTGATTCTTGTACACCTTTAGTTTGCCTGGATGTAATGATTTCTAAATTAAATTCACTTGTATTATCTCACCAAGAATAACACTCACTGTCAAACTGGGAAGAATGATAATTATTGATTTCCTTGTTTGATCACTCCCTCCGCGTTGTGTGCGCTGTGACAGCACCTTCCCGCAGCGGGGAGATTTAGCAGCTGTTTGGATAGCACAGACAGTTGTTTGTATATGCAAGGCAGCTCATCAGAACATAATGGCCCAGTTCAGTTTGGCTTCTCCGGGGATCCTGTGCATTCTGGGCTGGGAGAGAAAGCTGGGTCAGAGGAGTATAGCATGTGCACTGATAAATACAGTATGCTGGGAGGTTAGCAGGAGTCCAAGGCCCCATGAAGAAATACATACCAAAGAAAATACAATTAAGCTCCTTAAGGGGCCAATCAGTCTTATTCAACTAGTCTTAGATACTCCACTCCAGGGTCCCCAATATGACACACCCACCCTCTATTTATGAACCTGCTCCTTGTTGTCCCACATTAGGTTTAGTACCAAAGTTTAGTACCACGATGGCACTGATTCCCACATAACCAATGCTTATGGGACCAAATTACAATGAAGATTTCAGCACTTCATTTCAGTGCCACGTTAATATAGAATGTGTGAGCTGCTGATCAAAATCTAAAATGTTTTTTTTTTTCATTGCTCCCTTGTCCTTTGGAAAAAAAATAAAACACAACAGCTTACTGTCATCTGAATTGCTCTGATTGGTTTTACTGAGGTATGTTTTAGCCAATAATAGTAATAATAATGGGAAGTGGTCTCATTCTTTCACAAAGAGTCTAAAAAAGTCAGATACTTGAATATGCTGTTTTTAAAGGACGGCAGCATAATAAACAACAATATAACAGGTGTACGCTCCCCACTTTAAACATTTCATTCCACATCTTCATGACATCTTCACAGATGACTCATAGCATTGGCGGTATCGGCTGTGCCCTGGCTCTTGCACTCTGCTGCATCTATCAGTGTTATCAGGAAAGATGTTGGCTAATAAATTGGTTTACATCCCTTTTATTAAGCTTATCTCAAAATGTTTGTTCAGATGAGTGGGTATACACTGGAGCCAGTCCCTGACTGCATCTTATTGGCCTCTTGGTATTAGAGGTGTGTATAAATAGGGATGTAAGGTGATTATAGTCTGGACATTCAGTTAACCATGTCTCATGTGCAGACTGGCATCAATCATAATGTTCTCTTGTCATTTTCTGTCAGCAATACTCTGCCACCAAGATCACAGAATCATGGCTCTGTATTAGATCTATTAGATTGTAATTACAGTAATATTAAATGTGGCACAATGCTGTATAAATGTTTTGCATGGACATATTGTGATGCAGGTAGCTGGTATGCTACTGATCACTATCTAAAAATGAGAGACTACAAGCTAGATGTATTAGTGTCATCTTTTATAATGTGCCATTTTCTGTGCTGTTGTTTCCTTACAGACATTTCATGTATTGAATGTTATGGAAAGGGAAAAAAATCAAGACATATTTAATTATTACTTGCTTAATTTATCATATGCAATAGATATTCCTTTTAAGTAATGCTCAACTCATCAGAAACACACTTTCTCCCCCTCTCACTAACTCCACCTTCCAGCCTCTCTTTCTCAAAAACACACTCACACACACAAATACACATGGTGCCTTTGATGATACCCCATCAGTATTCAGCACAGCATCAGGCAGCTAAACGGTAAGAAGGCAGAAATCTGGTGTGTTTGAAGAGCTATATTTTCAGATTTACTATTGCCTTGCTCATTTATTCCCTTCCCCCCGCTCCCTCTGTCTGCC
Organism: Neoniphon sammara; assembly: GCA_900302535.1. Taxonomy (NCBI): domain Eukaryota; kingdom Metazoa; phylum Chordata; class Actinopteri; order Holocentriformes; family Holocentridae; genus Neoniphon; species Neoniphon sammara. Next base: position 27,116 of record OMKZ01038720.1, on the reverse strand, counting down.
TGGCCAAAGGGAAAAACTGGACTGGAACCAGGGTTTCAGTCCTCCGTCTTCCGTTCTCCACCATCTCCATTCATGGCTGCACCTCATTCCTTCACCATCACCACCAATCACAATATGTCTGTCTCCCCCTCCTCTGTTCTCCTCTCCATGGCCTGTCATTTTCTCTCTGCCCTCCCCCTGCCTTTTTTTTCCCTCTCTTCACCACTCTGTCACCAGGAGGCTTGTGGCAAGAGGCTAGATAGTTACATAACCACTGCAGCAGCACTGTGGACGCTGTGTTAAATCACAACTTAGTCGCGGGTGTCGTGAGGGGGCACTGGGATGTGTTTGAGTCTGGTTGGTGCGTGTATCTGCATGGGTTTGTAGCAGTGTGTGTGTGTGTGTGTGTGTAGGTGTAGGTGCTGGTGTAGTTGTGTGCATTTAGCAGCCAAGTGTGGAGATTGATCAAGCCATCCTGTTTTCAGTCGTCCCCCCCCCTCTCACTCTCTATCACTGTCTCACTCTGTCTGTCTCCGTCTGTCTCCACTGTCTATGTCTCTCGTGTCTTGAGGCAGGATTAGCTTTGTGCTTTATGCAGTATAGAGTGGTGTGTTTATGGTATCAAAGAGAAAAAAATACATTTGTGTCTTCACAACTCATAGAAACGAACAGAAAGTGCAATAGTAAAAAGATTCAGAAAAAAAGTGCCACACTGCAAGTGTGGTAAGTATATTATGGCAAGTGAGTGGTTATGAAGTTCCATTGTTAATTTGGTGTAGACAAATGTGTAATTTGCTTCATAAGTGGGTTCTAATGTTTCCACTGTGCAATGCTAAAGTATGCCAAAAAGTGGATCTATGATTCTGGGTGAAAATTGACTTAAACCTGTCTGGAAGCATGTTAGGTGAAGCTTATATGCTAACCTTGTGTGATAGTGATGCGCTTGAGAATTATACAAAAAGAATTCAAAAAACAGGCCGGGGCTAGGTTGTTAATGAAATGAAAGACCAAAAGTCAATTTGTCAACAGCTGACATCAAAAATAGGGAGGACCGTTAATGATTGAGACAAGGCCATGGTGATGAACTGATGAAAGAGAAAGAGTGGAAATACAGTTAATGTTGCTCTTAAAAGTGCATGCCCATACAATGTTAGAGTGTGAGATGTATGGATAGATGATGGTGTAGTACAGATTGAGGAGGACTTGATAGTAGAGGATGTATTCTTCTGATAACTCCAATTTTTTTGTTAGATATGAGTTATATGAGGTTTCAAGGTCATATTTTCATCTA
>OMKZ01038720.1:3262-13374 GCA_900302535.1 Neoniphon sammara | reverse complement strand
GCCTCTGCCATTGCATAACTACACATGCACAAGCACGAGCCATCCCCCCTCCTGCTTCTTTCTCCTCATCATGCACCATGAGCTCACGCCCCCTGCAGGCACTGGGGAGGCGGAGCCACAGAGCTTGGTATTGTTTTGTTTAAGGTGGTCCCGCTTAAGGTGACAAGATCTAAAAAAAGAAACTGTAACAGGGTTTTTGACTTGTGTAGAAATGAGAAAATAACCCCTTTTTTCTTTTTTTTTCTTTTTTGTATTGGTTTAAAGGAGAAAAAATCCAGCTCTCCCTTGCTTTGGAAACTGATTTGATCTGTAAAATGCACAAATCTTTACTGATGTTTTCCATATATTTCAGAATACAATTAAAGATATGCTTCAGAATATGCCAGAATTGGCCAACAGATGTATTGGTACATGTGCTGTGTTGTGCTGCTATGCTAAACCACTTTGAAAACATGTATTTGCTATAAACTATATTATGGCTACTCAAAATGTATTTTAAATAGATCTTATCTGAATGTACCAATACACCTTTTGTCCATTTTGCACATAGTTTGAAACATGTCTTCAAACATTCTGAAGTTTATATGAACCATATTTTTAGACTTGTGGATACACACAGAAGATTTTGTGTTGAACCTGTCCTTTACTCTGTCTGTTCTCAGGTAGGGAACTACAAGCGTGCTGTCAAGAGATTTGATGACGGCCATCGGCTGTGCAATGACCTTATGGGCTGTCTTCAGGAACGTGCCAAGATAGAGAAGGCCTATGGTGATCAGCTAACTGCTTGGTCCAAGAGGTGGAGACAGCTCATTGAGAAAGGTCAGCTTTTGGATAGGGTTCAGCAAATAAATGTACTTAGGGAGGGAGATGTTTGAGGTTTTCATTCAGTTTGCTGAAGCTCAAAGCTTAAGTTTAGCTTTAAGTTAGCTTAGTTTCTGGTTTTAGTTCATGCAGCCCATCCCTTATTTCAAACAAATCCCTGTGTGTTTCTCCAACTCCCAGGCCCACAGTATGGCTCTGTGGAGAGAGCCTGGCTGGCTATGATGACCGAGGCAGAGAAGGTGAGCGAGCTGCACCAGGAGGTGAAGAACGGCCTGCTGAACGAGGACACTGAGAAAGTGAAGAACTGGCAGAAGGAGGCTTATCACAAGCAAATGATCGGGGGCTTCAAAGAGGCCAAGGAGGCAGAGGAAGGCTTTAAGAAGGCTCAGAAACCGTGGGCCAAAAAGCTCAAGGAGGTGAGAGGATTGTAACAATTTTGTGAATTTATCTCATCATCCTTATCCTTGTTGCAGCAGAATGCTATGTATTCACTATACAAAACATAACACAAAAACAACACATAAAAGGATTGCTATCTTGTTCAGTACTATGTACTAATGTAGATAGATAGATAGATTGATAGATAGATAGATATATCGACTACAAATAAAGTTAAAATTCCAAATAAAAAAACAACTGGGCTTGTTGGCTTCCTTTGTAAACCAACCACCTTTTATTAATGATTCCATTTGAAGCCAATTTGGGTCATTAGATTACTCTGTCTGCCTACTGGAATTGTATGATATGGGAAGCCTAAGACTGACGCACAGCTCTCTGGATCCCTGCTGGATCCAGGCCAAATAGAGTCTTTTCTGCATCACTTGGCTCTGTATATGGCGACCATGAAGTTCAGCCCTCTGCACTGATAGTAAAAAACATAAATGAAGATAAACAATTTACCTCATCTAGAAATGGACTACATTAGGAGTATCTGTTTTATGTGTATACTCTTGTCCTGGCTGCAAGTTCACAATAACTAGTTGGCAAACAGCATATATCCATTTAGTTATATATCCCATATTCTTCCTGCTTTGAGGTAAATGTGTGTAAATCCTGTGTGTAGTGATCAAATCAGATTGTGTGTCTGAGATACTGAAAATCATCCTGTTTGCCCCCATGCAGATGGAAGCAGCTAAGAAGACGTACCACATGGCCTGCAAGGAGGAGAAGCTGGCTGCCGCCCGAGAGGCCAACGGCAAGACTGAGGCCTCCGTCACACCAGACCAGCAGAAGAAACTCCATGAGAAAGTGGACAAATGCAAACATGATGTGCAAAAGGTGAGAGAAAGATTGAAAAGAGTGCAACTGCATGGTATTATTTCAAAGTGGAGGCACTTTCCTATAACCAGAGAGGAGTCACATGTATCATGACATATATTTGGGCTGAGTGAAATAAAGGTGTAAAGACTATTTAAGAGCAGCGTCAGTAGCAGGTTACCTTTCTGCACAGGAGATTATCGTCTCCTCTATTCATGGAGGTCTGATAATGAGAAGAGCAGATTAAACTGGGCCAGAGATGTAAGATGCTTACACATTTGCGTGCCTGCGCACACAAATACACACACACACTTACACATACACAGACACACAAACTTACAATTAGATGCAGATCAAACATGCATGTACACTGATATGCTTTCACAACACAATCCAGTCAATTTCTGGACACTATCGTTCATGTTGCTGCATGTTGAGGCTCAAGCTGCTTTGATCAGTGGATGTGAGGTCAATTTCTATGCAAACAGACAACAAAATACCGTCTTATCTTATCACATCTTCCTTGTACCTGCTTTCTCACAGCTGTGTTGTGTAGGTGATATCAGTGCCCTCCGATGGATTAATATGCCTATTGTGCTATAACCTTGTGAGAATACAACTGAGCCGACCTTTTAATATATTCTTATATGAATGAACAGCTCAAGAAGTTACACTGTGATGGATGGTGTACAATGTGATTACCAACGTGGCTTTTGTATTTTGGAATTTTGTGATATTTTTGATTTCAATCAAAATCTTCCTGGATCTCACATAGAGAAGATATTTAGGGGTATGTCATGGCCTTTGAGCCAGGTTATGACAAATTTTACAATATAAGATCCTTGCAGAAACGATGAAGTGTAGTCCAAGCTTAAATCCCCATTCAAGTACTATCTGGCCATATAAATTTGGGATCAATTCACATAGCTGTGGGGGAGGGAAGGTAGCTATTAAACTAGCGTGTTCATAATAAATTGATTTTGGCACTTTCTTAATCCATCATAATTCAAACTACATGTCCCAAATGTTTGAAATTTTACTGATATAAATGTTGACAACTTCAAAATGCATTCCAGTCTCATACTGGGACACTGTCTGCTGTTACTCCTCACAACACGTCTTCAATCAATCTGAGAATGAAAACATTCTCCAAACCAATGTTTGTGTGTTTGCAGGTTGAGCTCACACTTTGTTTTCTGCAAAGCCTTTAGCTGTCAATTTATTCTGTGTCTGCCCCAGGCGAAGGAAAAATACGAGAAGTCTCTGGACGAGCTGAGCAAGTGCACCCCTCAGTACATGGAGAGCATGGAGCAGGTGTTTGACCAGTGCCAGCAGCATGAGGTCAAGAGGTTGACTTTCCTCAAGGAGGCCTTGCTGGACATCAAACGCCATCTGAACCTCACCGAGAACCAAAGGTTAGTCAGACAGTAGCAGCCATTTTCACCAAGCATCTCAGAGCTGATTTATTCACTGACAATCTCCCTGCTGCCATGTTATTCAGTTCAATCTGAAGGGTAAAACAAACCTTAAAGCAACTTACATGGTCTGAGAGGCTTGATATGTACCATCTGAGATCTTTGCAGAATTTAGGCCCAAAGTGCTCTCCCATTAACTTTGTGATTTTGTGTATTTATTTACCTGATTTTGCTCCAAATCCTTCTAATACCCACATTTCCATGTTCCTGCAGTCCAGTCTTATTTCTACACCTTTTTAAAACCGCACACCATCTATTATTTCTACTATTGTCCCTCGTTCATATGCAATTACAGTAAATAAATAAAATTACTGCAACAAACAGGTCACAGTGGTGTGCACTGTGGGTACTTGTCACATGCAGCATGGTTAATGAATGCATGCATTTGTTAGGAAAAAAATCTTGAACATGATTACGTAACTTTACTTTTAATGGGAAATAATCACAATCCCACCAAATTAATATTAAATGAGTTTGATGCTTTGTGTCACATTCATTACAGTTCATTTCAAATTGATTAATCTCAACACGATTCTCAACTAGGCATGTATTTCTCATTAGCTCTTAGGCTTGCAACATCAATTAATTGACGACACTGGCAATGACGTTACTGCCAAACTGAATTGCTTTTCATAGTGAACGCTTGTCATGTTCTTGGATGGTAATAAACAATAACAACAAAGCCAGGTACCATGGCAGTGTGAATGTTAAGCTCTTTAACCAAACCTCCCATTGTATGTTAGCATCTTTTACTCAAGCTCTGTTCTGTTCTGAGAGGATTGTACTGCATAACATCCTGGAATGTTTCATCATTGTATCATTGCATCAGTGTAGAAATCACAGTATGTCTGTGCTTCCTGGATTCATTTTGAGCTCTTGCTGACCACAGTGCTAGCAATCACTGTTGATGACTCAACCTCATCTCCTTCCTGAATTTAAGATGGAAGAATCAAATCTATTTCTTCACATTATAATGCAGAGGCGTTATGTAGCCTCTCAAGATAGGCAGTGCTGCGATCTTGTGTGATTGCATTTGGATTTGAACATAAATATACATGAGTCATTAAATGTTCCCCATGCTGTCTGATTCCTCCATCTTTGGAGGATAAACCGAAATGTTACCATTGCAGAGAGGCAACAGCTTTACTGCTGGGTGTTTTGTCGCCACCTTCTGGAGAAATAGCTGCTTCTATCTGCCCATAATCTAACTATTAAAGTTAGATAGATACATTTTCTGTTGAATATGCTGCAGCTCGCTGTTTCACTCCAACATAGCATCCGTTTAGTTAATGTTCTAGGTTTGACTGCTTTGACTAATGCTGTGCTCTATTTGTGCTTTATCATTTCCAGGAACCATATATTCAAACTCTTTTTTTCTTGCAACTGCGGCTTATTTTGCCAGCCATCACAAAACCTAATCCAGTTGAATTTGCCATATATTTTAGGGAATTAACCTATGAGCTGAATGTAATTTATTAAATCTACATTACATTGCAATGATTTGGGTAGGCTATGGCAAAGTAACAAATACAGAAGCCTACAGTAGCTAGAATAGAGTTATTCAGTCCAAAACCTTCAACTGTTGAAACCACCTATTTCTCCAGAATAATGTGGGGGGCCATTTTAATCTTCCCATGACCCAGCTATGGATCCCAACCCAGAAATTGAAATACACTGCACTGTAGGCCCCATAGCCAAAGTGGCAGCATCTCGGAGTCCCCTTGGGCTCTTTCCTTGTCACTATGTGCTCCATTTTCCTCTTCTCAGCTATGCCACAGTATACAGAGAACTGGAGCGCACCATCCTGGCTGCAAACACACAAGAGGACTTGAAGTGGTTCAGCAACAACCATGGCCCTGGGATGCATATGAACTGGCCTGCGTTTGAGGTATTACGTCAAAGAAACCTTTCTGCCAAGAATCTAATGAACCACTGCTCTACATTTACTGAAGTTTTTTTTATTTCATTATTATTATTATTTTCATTTGTTTCTGTTCACTGTCCCCTCCAGGAATACAACCCTGACCAGGCCAACGCTCCCCCCAAGAAGAAGAAGCCAGATGGTGCCCCACCCACTCCGAGCACTGACCATGTGGCTCCACCTGGTGACCGCAGCAGGTCAGCTAAAGAAATGAATCCATTCAAACCTCAGTCGCATTTAAAGCTTTATGCAATGATATGCATGTAATCAGTTTTAAGTAATTAGTATTTTCAGTGTTCCATGACAGTTTCATTCACTCAAGTACTGACTATTTAATACAGTATGTTTTTTTATGTTTTTATTTTCTTTTGGATTTACATTTCACAGCATTACAACCAACCAAAATGAATCAAATCTCTCCCTGCACTTTCTCTGACCTTTAGTGTGAGCAGCTATGATAAGAATCAAGCTTATTCTACTGAGTGGTCTGATGATGAGCAACCTACTGCGTACTCTGGCAACGAAAATGGTGGCAATGGAAACTCATTTGAAGATGATTCGAGCGCTGGGAAAGGGGTCCGCGTGCGAGCTCTCTATGATTACGAGGGCCAGGAACAGGATGAACTGTCCTTCAAAGCAGGTAATCATCAGCGCTTATTCACTTAAACAAGAAAATACAGTACACGTGATTTTGTCTGGCACTGTGCATCTAAGCTAATATGCACTCCTTATACATGCAGTGTTGTTGCACTCTGGCCTGGGGAAGCTGGGGCCTTGAGGATAACAGGGATGACAAGCTTATAATAATCAGACATGCCACAGGTGGCCAGAAATCACCAACCGTTTTATGCTCTCTGCTCCAAAGCCCCTCAATTCTGCATAACAGATAGCAGTGATTAGTTGGTAATAGCCACATGGAAAACAAATTACAGGCACTTGCCACCAATTAACACTAGCTCTTTGGCAATTGGCTTGAAACAGCACTTAAGACCCCCACACAGTGACGTCATTAACAATTTGAAGACAAGCTTTTCACAGCAGAATGACTACCAAAGCAGACAGCTGTTCATCTACCACGTGGTTCCACCACTGCACATCTGAATGCTATTTTAAGTTGGAATGTAACCAGTGGAAATAACAATATATTCTTTTGAGATTGGGTGTTTATTTAAATAAGGAATATCCAGAGATGACTGAGGGGGGCTTTAAAGAGTAAATAAACCCCAAACCCAAATCTGAAGCCTGACCTCTAATGGTGAAAAAGTAGGCTGCCTGGTCTTTGATGGTAGGTGATGTCACCATCCATAGAGTACAACATGTTCTGACATCACCTGCCACCAAAGACCAGGCAGCCTACTTTTCACCATTAGAAGTCAGGTTTCACAGACATTTGGGATTTAGTTACTTTTTAAAGGGTCTTTATTGTTGCATTATGTGAATCCGATTAGACTTATTAAAGTGTTCCTCTTTCTCTATGTTCTATATGTGCTGCAGTTAGATCCACTTTGTAGTATCCTATAATATTAGTCATTTTCCAAACAGCAGTAGTATAGTAGCAACCAAGAAAAATGGCAAAGCAGAATCAACCCAGTTTAGTTCAGGTTTATTTGACAAGGCAAACAAAACCAAGGCAAAAAATTCAAAGAAAACGCAACATCTGGTGCATTACACACAGATGTAGCTAATCCACTAATATTCAAGTTCATGGCAGATGTGCAAGACTATATCCAATGCTGCAAATTTTGCATGAAGGCTATAAGGCATTACATGTTCAACACTAGAAATGCACAGTGTTACCTGCAGATATTGTAAGACTGCGTGTCTCCTTCACAGGTGATGAACTGACCAAGACTGAGGATGAGGATGACCAAGGCTGGTGTAGAGGTCGTCTGGACAATGGCCGAGAGGGACTGTACCCGGCCAATTACGTTGAGCCTATCTAGTCACATTATTGGACAAGGACACGCCATTGGAGGCAGCTTGAACTGTCCCATCCAATTGCACCGCACATAGCCAGAGACTTAAGAGCAACACATCCCTTGCCCAACTGATGCGCCAAGCAGTCTTGCCTAAATAAAAACTTAGTAACATAAAAGACGATATAATCAGTATAATATATTTTATCCAGCATTTGGGGTGGGTGGACTTCCACAATTAAAAACAAGAGCAGCAGTTATTCCAGTATATACACACTCAAGTATAACATCAAGACAATGCAGGAACACATTTTGCTTCTCTGTGTAGCTGTGTTTAATATATAATGCAGCATATCTAAACTTGCAGTACACTGCAGTTATGTTCTCTCGTAAAAGTGGGAAGATAATATAATCGACTATACCCATTCTACCAAGACAAGCTTCTTATCCTGCATTGTGTATATACAGTATGACGCCATTTTTGTGTAGCATTTCAATGCTGTGTGTGGTCAGTCGTCATTCTTACATTGGGAATGCTATGTAGTGTTAAAAGTACCACAAACTGTATCCTCTATTTTTGTTATTCTTGTTTTTTTTTTCTTTGTGATTTGGTCCGATCCCTTTTACAGTGTGTGCAGTGCTATGTGTTTTAACTGTTTCTGAGCTAGCTTGCATAGCAGCATGTGCTATGCAACTTGCATTCCCTGAATCTTGTAGACCTATTTAGGCTACAACTTGATGCAACACTTCAACTACAAATGCAGAGGACCACAGTTCATTTTTAGCATCACTTGCTTCTGGACATGCACATACCTCTGTTTTCCTAACAAGAAGCTTGTTGATGAACTGAGACTTTATTTTCTTACCATTGAGATTTTTTTTTCTTCGCATCACAATCCTTTGACAATACCATCTTCATGCTATCCATTGAAAAGATATATCTGCAATATCTTGAACAGAAGCTTTCATTCTAGGTTCAGCAATTCAGGTTTTGATCCAACACTGCTAACGAGAAATACTTTATTCTTCAAGTGATGCATCCGCTCAGATTAAGCTTGGATCAAGTCGTTTTCTTGAGGTAATCACTACAGTATAGGAGGTGAGGTTTGAACAATGTCTATGCCAGGCACTTTTCTTCCAGAGAGAAGGCCCAGTGGAGCCGTGTTGATATGTTACTGTGCTACAGACCCTAGTCTGAAGATCGAAGCCTCTCCAACAGGACATGAATGTACTAGTGTGTGGGCTTGAAAGGGCATGTTGTTTAGATATTGTCCTCTGCTGTCATTTAAAGCCCTGCCTAGCAAAAAGCACTAGTTATGTGGCCCGTTTCCCTGCTGAGCCAAAGAATGACCCAATACCATCAACTCACTCTTCTTCTCTCCATGCAATAACACATTTCACATATCGCATAGCATTGTGAAAGAGCTCCAGTGAAGATCAACTTGTAGCTGCTTCCCAGTCCGCCCAAACTTCATTTGTCCACAAAACACCGCGTAATAACACAGGGAACACATTTGTCACCAGTACTGTGCTGTACTTGATATTACTCCTTGAAATGTGCAGTACATTATATGGTCATTTTTAAATCCTTAACTTGCCACATAGAAATTAAATCTCAAGGAAGAATTGCATTAATCACATGCTGATGAACACGTTGCTACAAGTGGCACCTAAATATCTTATTTAATGATATAAATATATATATACATATGGGAGAGATGCTCTGTATAACTCAGTTGTCCTAAAGTTGTCATATTTCACTGGACTTGACAGTGGTAAGGTGTGTTTAGCTCTGTGTTTAGGACAGAATTCAACAGGTTTGGGTCTCACACAGTAAGAGAAACACATAACCAGCTCACAAGTTGTGTCTTAGAGTAAGATGTCCAGCCTAGCAAAAAGGACTCCTATCAACAAACTATCCCACATCCTCTATGCGCGTGCACACACACACACACACACACACACACACACACACATGTGCACACACACAAACACACATATGCACATGAAAACATGCAAGTACAAATACAGATCAGCATTACCAGGTTGATATTTTGGGGGAAACCATTTTCATCATCCAGTGTGTATGAGTTGTGTAAATGTAAAAGAGAAAAAAAAAAGAACAAAAAAAAAATGCAAGTGATCGAATATTAAGACAAAATGTAGTGTTATACATGTAAATGTGTTTCATTAAAATAACAGCAATGGAAAAACATTGAGTAATAGGTACGATATCGTATGAATTTCATTGCAATGGAATTGTCAATGTACCATATAAAAGCGTGACGTTATCCCACGCTGTCAGATTTGTATATGATGATGTAATTTAAAGATTATATTCTATTGTAACTGTACAACTGTGTTGAGTTGAAAATGAAACCTAACTATGTTGAGGCAGTAAAAAGGTGTATATGTAAATGCTTTTTTATGTTGATTATCTCTTCCTTATGCACACAGGGGGGCAACAGCTCATGTTGTGAAAACCCTATATTAGCGGTCTAGAAGATGTATGTTCATAGTTAGTGATGTACTTTTATCTCCTAACTGGTGTAGTGCCTGTTCATCTTAATGTAACAAAAAGTTCATTTAAATATGCATAAAGATGATTATGATCACTGATAATAATAATGATGATAGTGATAAAAACCTAAATCAAATTTGTTGTGATGGTGTCAATATTGCGATATTGGTTTGAAAGGGGAACAAGTTTGTTGAAAAAAA
>OMKZ01038718.1:6641-28730 GCA_900302535.1 Neoniphon sammara | reverse complement strand
ACGGCGATGACTCAGGCTGTCTGTTCAGGCTGGTGACTCATCAGCACAGTCCCACATTAGCACAGTTCATCCTCCAGGAAAAAGCTAATGATATCTTTCTGAAGCACCAGACAATTTCCCCCCTTTATCACATTAAAACCTGCAGGAGGACCATAAATTTTAATCCAGCAGGACACTAGATTTTCACTTCGATTGATTTGTTTCCACTTGTTTCGGACATTTATATTTGAAATAGCTCACTCCCGAACCTCAATACATGCATTTGGGAATAAAAATAAATCTCCAAAATCCAAAGGAGCCATATTTCAGAGCTCGGATTTTATCAGTTGGACATAACTTTGATGTACAACCCTTTTAAAACAGTAGCAGAACTCTTTTATTTTTGCAGTTAACATGTAAGAATCCATCGCTTTCCCCACCCCCCATCTTATTTTGGGACCAAACTCTTCGTCTGTGTCTCTGACTCGGCTTACAGCTAGCTTTCTGCTCGTCAGCTTTGCACATTCCCCAGGACCCCACAGCTAACCCACCGGCTCCTGTCTCTCTCTAACGCTTGTGTTTGAACCGTTGCATGCATCTGTGCCAGTGCCTTGGTGTGTTTGAGGTGCAATTTGGTTTGTTCGTCTTTTCCTGTTTGTCTGAAAACCTGTTTCTCTATCTTCCCCATACCTCCTCTGCTTTCTTTTTCCTTCTTCTTCTTCTTCTTCTCCTCTTCATCATGCAGTACTCCCAGATGAGGGATGAAGTCTTCAAATCCAACCTGGTGTGCGCCTTCATCGTGCTCATCTTCATCACCACCATCCAAAGCCTGCTTCCCTCTGCCAGGTAAAAGAGAGGTGACTTTTGAAGGGGGTGGACAAAACAAATTTCACTGTGTCTGTCTGAAAGTTAACTCCACATTGATTCAAAGCTGAAAATGAGATGCATGTTTATGCAAAACTACAGAAACATACTGTCTGAGGTCATCATATCATAGCTAAAGGTTAATATCACAGTGCCCTGATCCAGGGTCACTTGACAGATTATGTACATTCAGTCTCAGGTGTAATGGGAGAAGCGGTTCCACACATTTACATGATGCAACAAAACCATGAAACCACACAAAACAAATAGAAAAGCCAAGCCACGCTCAGTTGACTGTATTGACTTTGAGATAAATATCTCTCTGAAATATCTCCATTTTCATGACCTTTCCTGAACTCAATTTTTGTACAGACCAGTGTCACCGGATTTTTAAAATCAAGCAAGAACATTAGTAGTAGTATTAAAGGAATACTCCAAAGTTTTGGGTAAAATCCCCCTTCTCTGACTTACCCAGACTGAGACAAGATGTTCAGTCCCATTTTCACTCTGTATGTTTTCACTCTCTGTATGTGCACTGGTTCAGTTACTATGATTAACATTCCATGTTAGCTTAGCATAAGCTTAGCATAAATTGGTAGGAACTAGTTCCTACCATCTAACTTCTGCTAAAACAACTCACTTTTTTTTTTTTTATTCCAAGACGTGTATTTTAAATACACATGATACAATTGTGTAAAAAAGACAGCTTTGGAGTTACTGTAAGTTTCAGTTTTTCACTTTGACTGAGCTAGGCTAATGACTCTTGTAGACTTTAAGTCTTTATGCTAAGCTAAAATGAAATGCTAACCACAGGAACTGAACCAGTGGACGTACAGAGGTGAAAATGGTATTGAACATCTTGTCTCAGTAAGTCGGAAAAAATCTGCACTGCCCAAAACATTGGAGTATTCCTTTAAAATAATATGTCCCCTACTCAGTTAAGAGCTTGTTTGCTTTTCCTAGGCTCTTAAAATTCATCGGCTTCTCCAGTGTTAACGCTATAATCTGCATAAATTGTGCTTTAATCAACAATTGTGTGCATCTAGTTTGGATCAGTGCACAATTCAAAAGTAATTTTTTAACACAACACAAAACATTGCCAGCGTTTGATGGACTTGGAACATGGAAGCAGTGGCCGAGTTCAGTGTCAACCCAAATGAGCATAAAATATTTACAATTTTATGCCAAAAATTCATATTAAAACAGGTTGGGGAACTTTTGAAGTGGTATTTAGAGGAATATTTAGGTTTTGATTGTAAAAAAAAAAAAAATCTGGCAAATTCCAACTACAGCTGCAGCTTTCATTTTGGCGCCGTATTAAACATATTTAATGATAACGTATTTGCTGGGGTGATTAAATATAGTGAAAATAATGTTTCTATGTTATTTGCAGTTTGCTCATTGTTTGTTTTCTTCTTTAGAGTTCAACATTAAGTTAGACGTTAGAAGCTCTTTATTTAGGATGTTTTGTGTTCTGATTGCTGTACACATGGGAAGCAGAGGGCAGTGGAGTGTGTGTGATGTATTGTTGTTTCCATGTTCACCACAGGATGAATAACTGTTACTTCAAGTACAGCTAATGGGGAGCCAAAAATACAAACAAAGCTCCTTTTTCAAAGTGTCCCCTAACGTTTCAGCCCACACCCGACGGCTCTTTTCTGTTGTCTGCAGGATGGTTACCATGGTGATCCAGTTCTCCGTCCTCATCGTGCTCCACTCCTGCCTGGTCCTAGTTACCACAGCGGAGGACTACAAGTGTCTGCCTCTAGTCCTGCGCAAAGCCTGCTGCTGGATCAACGAGACCTACGCCGCGCGCAACGTCATCGTCTTCGTCTCGATCCTCATCAACTTCCTGGCGGCCATGATCAATATTGTGAGTTCAGCTCATTGAACGTGGTTCATGTGAGCAGGGTGTGCAGTGCAGATGCTGCTGTGGCGTCTTGAGCGACCAGAAGCACATCGGCCGAGTTTACCTTGGAAAAGTTCTTATAAAAATGCCTAAGGTGGATTTCACTCCTCCAGTCTTTGGTTTGGACTTTCTGCATCGTTGGGTCTGTGTTAGCATGTGTGAAACTCCAAGTGGACTCTGATGCTCCAAAGTGTTAAATTCTTGGGGGTGTCAGCCCACTTCTAATTGAACCGTGGTGCAGACCAGCTGTGGTGTAAAAGTATTTCAATAAAGTTCAAACCAAAACATGGAAATTAGGACACTGACACAAGGGGTTTTGAGGTTTACTGTGGGATGTTTTCTCTTTAGAGTTACAGCAGCCAGTAGTTTGTTGCTGCATCATATCTGAGTTGTTGTTAACATTTATTTGCCACACAGCACATGAGTAGAGCATGTGGTAGAGGCGTAAATTTCAGAGAATTTCTTGCAGCTCTGTAGAGCCCAGCGAAGTAGAATCAGCGCCCCCACCAGGCCAGCAGTAGCCTCTCAAAACTGTCAAAACTGATGAACCCCTGGGGAATGATGCGTTTTTACACTGATATCCAGTATCCACAAAATTAAACTGATTGGCCCACCACAGCACCAAAACAACAACAACAACAAAAAATTCTACCCAGGGCGATTTGCACCAATCATAAGTCCACAGTGACCACGTCCTGGTCACTGCGGGACTTTTTTGTTTCAGGTAGCAGCATCAATCAAGAAAATGAACTTCTCTTTTCTATAAACTGTGAGCCTTTAAATCCCTTTGCAACTGTAAACAGTGATTAAGGGCTGCAAATAAAGCTGAACTGGCACAGTAAAAAAAGTCACTTCACATTCATTTACAGGCACAGAGCGGACAAGACAGAAACTGAGTCAGAGAGCCATTAAATCCACAGAAATACAGCTGAAAAAGATGCACAGCTAAAAAAAAATCACTATAATCTTCCTATAGTGTCAGCCTGGCTTCACACAATGCAGCTTCCATGCAATTAGTTGCAGGTTGCAAATGGAACTTTTACTGTTGCCATGTCAACAAGCCCATATGAAACATTCCAAATGATGATGCAAACCAAATTTATAATTTTCATCGGACGGTTCGCCTGAAACTCCAAGTTGCATGGAGCTGAAGTCGCATTTCAGCTGCGCCATGTAAAGCCAGACTTACTATGAGGAATGCACGTCTGTGGGACTGTTTTGAAATTCGATCAGGTGGACATCATAATTCGCTTTCCTTTCATTCAGGACGATTTTCAGTACGATTGATGACTTGATCTTAGTGGTGTGTTCAGTGTAATCCAACTGGTGAACAGGGCTGATGTAAGTCTTCGCACTGCGCTCATGTTAACCGTCTATCTCCAATAAATTAAAAGTGTCAGGTCACTCTTTACGGATACCATCACTGACATAAATTGTACAATATGAAGTGCCAAACTGGTTTTCACAGCAGTGGAGAGTCACCAGTCTACTGGCCAAATGACAGACACGACATGATGTGTTACACATCGATTTAGATCCGATTTTTATGATACAACTTTATATTTTGCCTATATTGATAATCATGGAGCTACACCACAGAAAATGCATGGTACAGTTTCTACAGAGTGATGCACATTGAAAGCTATCACAATGAACAAAGAACTAACGAATGAATACACAGCTAGACTTGAACTTTAATAGCCGATGAACACTGGGAAACTTCACAGGGTTCCCACGAGCCCTGAACATTGTTCAAAGTTTGCAGATTTAACAAAAATAAAAAAACGAGGCCTCTGAGGATTTTGAGAGCGAACGGATGGCCTTGAATGCACCAGATTTTTTAATTAGTATATAATCCAAATTCATCGTTATGTGTCACCTTTCGCCGACTGAGGATCAGCACTTAAGCATGCAGGTCTGCAGGTTTAAAATGAAGGATTTCACCTGGATTCTTCCTTGACTTGAAAAGATCAGGAGTTCAAAAAAAAAAAAAAAAAAGGTGTCTGATGTCTAACCTGCCAATTCTGAGTCTTTGAGTTTCAACAAGCAAGGCCTTGAAAGTCATTGAGAAGTCACTGAGTTTGATGTGAGCGTGGGAACTGTGCTTTAAGTATCTTTCCACCGAGTAACACGCCTTATGTTTGAATTTAAAATAACAAGGATTATGTGATCAGTTCAGCTCGGTTGCGGCTGCGTTAAACAACTGCTTCTTTTATAATTTGGCATTCATTAATTCAAAAGCCATTTTTCAGTCTGCACACCTTATCCTCTGAAAGCCTGACCTCATCGACCCCAATTTAGCTGATATGGCAGCGCTGCGCTTATGGGAAGGATCTGAAAAACACTGGCTCGCTAGTCATTACTTGAACTAAACACATGAAACGAGCTCATAATTAGCTTGTGATGTTGCAAGGTCGCTGATTGCATCAAGCAGAGCGCATTATACAACCAGCGAGAAAAGGATCTGTTAGGCAGAGGTAAGAAAAAAAAAAGGACACGTAATCACAAAGAAATTAATATATCCTTACCACTCATATGGAGTTTGTTTGTCTACCTGAGTTTAAATGACAGAAGAAAAGAACTGCAAGTGTAAGGCAATATGTTAACTTTTCCCTTTAAGGTATTTTGCTTAGGCTTGTATCCAGAGCAACTGACACTAAAACCTGAGCATAAAATTTATTCAGTAGCTCATTGACTTTACAAGTGACCAATACTGTCCTGACAATAGATGTAAAAAAAAAAAAAAATAAAAAAAAAATAAAAAGCTAGAAAAGTAAAATTTGAAGTGACACAGTGGAACTTTTTCAAAAGAGGATAAAAAAAAAGCAAATGTAAGAAGAAAACACGTGGGACAGCCATGTGAAATATTGCTTGTAGAAACTTTTACTTTTTAACGGTTGCAATTAATTAGAACCAGAATTAAAGGGGAATCCTTGTTCATTTTTAAATTTAGTCTATTTTTGCTGCCAGAGATCACCTGCCAATCAAACAGTGTGGGCGGGACTTGGATTTTCGGTTGATGGAGTTTGAGTTTCTCTTTTCTTTGTTCATTATCGCTGCTCATGCAAGCTACCCAGTTCTTTAAAATTTAAAACGCATCACTTCCTGTGCAGCAGGAAAGAGCTGTTTAGAAAAACCTTAATGGATATGTTGGATCTCTGCTGTGTTATTTGAGCTGGCCATAGAAAAAAACAAAAAATGTATTCATGTGAAAATGTTGCTGATTGTTATGTTTATATAATAGCTAGCAGTGAGGTTGATGGGTATCGACATTTTAATACGGCTTGGGTTGAAAAATACCAAACCTATCCTGTAACTTTTCTTTTTTAATACCACTCTTACAGCATCTCACCCTTTTTGCCCACAATCTGACCCGAGCATCTTGAAAGATTAAAGGCTTGATGAAAAATGTATGAGGCTGGATTTGGTGATATTCTTACACTGATCCTGCATCGCTTTAATACGGTACAGCAGCAATAATCCCCCCTGTTGGTCTCTCGCAGCTGTGGTGCGATTTCGACAAGTCCAGCACCTTCCGAAACCAGACGTACAACGAGTCGGCCTCCATCCCAGACATCTGCTTCTACCCAGAGGTAGGCACTGAGCGAGGTGTCTGAATTTTGCCGTCAATTCCATCTGTTGTGATTTTTTTTTCTTCTCTCACTTCTATGACAGTGGCAAAATTATGAATTAAACATTGTGGACATCTGCTGGTACCCAGAGGGAAGTCTCGCCTCAGACAACAGGGACTGATGGAGCCGTCACAAGTTTAAAATATCTGTTCGGTTATTTTGGCTCACACAGCGGTGGCGGACTGATGCCTTCAGTTTGGAAGTAATGCTTTTATAGCTGGAAGCGAATGTTGAGTCACCTATAACCCTGCATTCGCACATCACAGCCGGATTTCCTCCTGGGGATCAGTAAAGACTGCATGCATGTTTAGATATCTATCAGTAAAACAACAGCTTCTAGTATCACAAATAATTGCTTTTCTAAATATACAGACCCAGTCACCTTATTTTAACCATTTAAAATCTAATATTCTTCATTGATTGATGTCTTCCCAAATAGTTTTCATACTGGATTTTACATCTGGGATCACATATTTAAATTTTTAACTTCTATCCTCTTGTCATTTTTATTTATGTCTGAAAATGTGGAGTTTCAGAACAGAAATATCTAAACTTTCATGACTTTTCCTGGACCCGCTCCCTGTGCAAACCACTGCTTCTCAAAACCCCATATAGAAATCATAAAATTGTTTATTTTCACCCTGAATTTTTGTAAAAATCTGCCATGCCAGTGTTTACATGAATCCAAGCAACAATTACAGCATTAATACCGTAAAAAATATGTAGGTATACTGTATTTCCTCAAATAAAAGCCAGGTGTCCAATAATGGCCGGGGGTGTGGTCGACATGAACAAATACAAGAAGAAAAAAACCTGCAGAGGAGAGACAGAAATTGACCGGGAGAGGGGGAGGAATAAGCCAGCTCTTTCCCCCTCTCCCAAGTCGGTCCAAAAGCAGAAGCTGATGAGAGAACAAGGAGGCTTCATACCAAAAGATGAGCAAATATACTTAACAAACAGAGGGAATTGGAAATAAAGGTTCCTCTCTGGTATCCTCTACAGCTGAGCTAAATAAAGACCCCGCCCACAATTAGAGGAAATACAGTAACAAAATTTTACCCCTTTCAGTTGATGGCTTCTTGGCCTTCTGAGACTCCCAGAATGCAATGGGCTTGTTAGTGTTAAGGACTTCAGATGATTGGTTTAATGACATGTAAACATCACCCAGATTTGATTAGATTTGATTCTGAATTTGACTACATTGTCCCAACCCCCGTTCTTACTTGATATTCTTATACATTTGTCAATTAGAGCGACTTTCTCCCACAGCCTGAAACCAGGAAACTCCACAGGGAGAAACACACAGGAACCTTTAAACTGAGTGAAACTGACTGAGAGGTGTTTTCCTTTTCAGAAGTAAGCTGGATATGGATCATTACACCGACACGCACGCACATATTTTATTTGAGAAGCGCTCTCATGCTCTGCAGCGAAACACGTTGAAGCCGGTTAGATTTGGTCTGATGTGACATTTCATCTCCATCTTCAGATCTTTACAGTCACAACAAGCTGAAACACGCAGTGTGCAGCAGCAGCAGGCCGCCGCTCCGACAGACTGCAGACTCCACATCAAATGAGTGTGTGTTTTTCTTTTCCCCTGTTTGCAGAACTCATGACTGCACAAATCATCCCACAGCAACAGGAGCTGTTTCACTGCAGCTTGATGAAGGAAACAGAAACAGAGCTGCACAACCAGTTAAAATAACGACATTTATTATTTTATTATTATACCAAAATCTGGGTGAATACTCATTTCTGATTGGCTGGAGGGCACGTGTTCAAACTGCATAATGCAAGCATAGCTCGGAGTTTCATCACTGTTCTAAGTTCTGTTCTGTTTCTCACTTTTTATTGACTAGAAAATGATGCTACCATTCTCCTCATTTCTATACATACATTCATAAGTAAATAAATAAATAAAGAGAAAGCATGAGCTCTTACTGATTTATAAAATATATTTTAAAATATATATTTTGTTTTTTATACATGTATTTTTTCACTTATTTTTTATTTCATTTTTTATTGTGTTTTTACTATTTTTTGTTAGATTTTGTCTCACTTTTGACTTTTTAAAATGGATTTAAAATTTCTGTAATTTTATTATTGATTAATTGATTGATTGATTGATTTTAGGCCAAGTAACGCTTTTTAAATATTTTTCAAAAGGGAATTTTGGCGAGATGTTTAGGTTTCAGGGGGTTAAGCAGAAGTAGACAAGGCAGGTTGAGGAAAAACAAGTTCCAAAGAAAAGTCAATGACAGTACTTTGTCACAAAATAGTGCCTGGAATGTATCAAATATCACTGATTGATCAGATCCGCAGGGGATTTCTCCTTCACAGCCTCGCTTTTTGAAGTTGAAAAGAAAGGAGCAAAAAGGGTTTCTGGGAACATGAACTTAAAATGATTGAAGATGAGAAAGATGTTCCCTTCATGGTGAGTTTAAACTGATGATGAAGGACCTGCTGACAGACTCTTTCTCTCTTTCTTTCGGTCAAAATTCAAACAGAACCTGCTCGGCAGACAGAGTTGAATTTTTGGGATCTTAAAAAGAAAATGTTCCTTTGTTCCCTTTTATGTGATTTTTATTTTATTTTGACGTCTTGTTCTTCATGTGACCTTGACTGCAGCCTGACTCTGTACTTCTGTCTTGGTAGATTTCCAGTTTAAAAAACAAAACAAAACTCGTTCTTTAAAGGAGCAGTTCAGCCAAAAAAAACAAACAAACAAAAAAAACAAAAAAACAAAAACAAAAACAAAACATTTTCCCTCTTGCACTGGATTGCACCCTGGTGCAATCCAGATAGTTTCTGTGATTTGGCGAGGTTTCCAGTCTGTCTCCCTTCACCCTGATACAATGAAGTATTGATGCGACACTGTCTGCATTTAAAATCCAACTTTTATACGTAGGACATGAAAAAGTGACGTTTCAGTCCGTCTGGAAATTCATTGTGCCTCTGAACTAGTGGACTATGTCTATTTTTGAATTTTGGACGAAGGTTTAGGTTCAAGTGTACCACCCTGGTCAAATAAGGGCTAAATAAAATAAAAATCCATGCATCTTTATCTGTCTTCAGTATTTTGTCTTCACGGGCGTCCTGGCCATGGTGACGTGCGCGGTGTTTCTGCGGCTGAACTCGGTGCTGAAGCTCGCCGTGCTGCTGGTGATGATCGCCGTCTACTCGCTGCTGACCGAGGCCTTCTACACCTCGCTGTTCGTACGCTACGACACCGTGCACCACAACACTGAGTGAGTGGGACTCCTCAACACACACACACACACATCACACACACACTCAAAGACCCACACAGGGGATATAAAATGTCTACATACAGGTTCCAGTTTGTGTTTCTATACTTCAGAGAAGGGTACGCGCCACCATGTGATGATGTCACCAGGAGACTGTAAGATTTTCTTTACCTGCTGTGTCTGAAGTGCTTGCGGCAGTAACATTTATAGGCCAGCTGACGATCCTGCTGCCGTATTATTGGAAGATCGCTTTTCCTTTTCACATTTCTCTAAAATTCAGATTGGTTGCTAAAGCATTTTGCTAACAAGAATAATTCAGGTTCTTCAGTTTCCCGACCAGGTCTGTTGTGTTATTTTGCCGCAGATTGGTCTTGAACTTGTGAGATGTGCACAAATGTGTTTGGTGGCTGGTGATGTCATCACCTGTTGTAATCTATGGGTGGTGACATCACCTGCCACGAAAGAGCAGGCACCCTACGTTTCACCACCAGAGGTCAGGGTTCGGACAGATTAGGGTTTGGGGTTTAGTTCCTTTTTAAGTGAAGGATTTGAGAACTGATGGTGTCAGCAAGCTCTGAGACTATTATTTATTTATTTATTTATTTATTTATTCATTTTCCCCAGTGAAGTAACATGGATCAACCTTGTTTGATAGATGAATGTTAACTAATGTTAACTAATTAAGTTTATAATTGAGTTTACACTGATATTCAGGCAAGTAAAGTAACTTGTGTTCAGGATAAGGTTTTGGTCCTGGTTAAATGAAATAAATGGCGGCTAAAAATGAAAACTTCCCTCAGAGTGGAAAAACTTAAAACTTAGATTTCCAGGGTTTTCATTTAGGGGATTATTTTATATCAACTATACGAATATACACACATGAATCTATACATATGAGCATGTGTGTGCTTGTATGTATGGATGTACACATAGAAATGTATGCACGCACACACACACACACACCCCAACTGGCAGCCAAGCATGCACACACACAATTATTAATTCATGTGTGCAGAGACATGCAGGCTGTCTCCATAAACACATCAGTCACCTTTAGTCCGGTGATGTGTAAGGGAATCCTCAGCACATGACCATAAAATACATGTTTAATATAAATAAATAGATAAATAAATAAATAAATAAGTGGTGGAGCAGAGGTCTCTGTAGGCATCAGCTGTAATTCAGATTAATATCTTTAAGGCTCGTGGGAAATTAGAGGAAAGGTCGTCTGCAAAATGGGATGCAGGATTGATAACGGCTCGCTGTGACCTCCAACACAACAAGTGTCTCTCTGCTGAGCCTCAGAATAGGAGTTTTTACTAAAACATCGAGATCATTCGAGTTACGCACAGTGCACAGCGATGGAAGCCATTTTACTACAGAGCACACCTCTCATTTCATCATATAAAAGCACAGTGGACCATCAAACTAACGAAAGCGTCGTCTCTCTTTCTGTTCCATCAGAAACTTCTTGGGAACCAAAGAGACGTCTCTGCTGCTGATGGCCATGTTCCTGCTCGCTGTGTTTTACCACGGACAGCAGGTGAGACAAACGCCGCTCTCTGTATTTTTCATCGTCAGAGCCACTTTACTCTCAATGTAACCAAGAAAATGTACAGGAAATTGTCTTGGCGGTGCAGAGATGCATGACAACGTGTAGAGTTCTGTTCATACTGACACACATGATGCAGGACAACAACCGAAAACCTCGCATCCGGGGCAAGACATATAAACAGTAGGCCGGACATTTCTGTACAGAGAGGCATGATCCACCGGTCTGCTGCGTTTGTGTGTCATGCAGTTTAGTTGCAGCCAGAAGCGTCGTATCCAGCGGAGCGGTTCGTGAGCGCTGCTAATAACAGAGAGAGCAAGAGGACAGCGGAGCGTCACATCACTCTCTTTGCCACGCAACTATCAGCCTTAGCTGGCTATCCTGAAGTAAAGTGCGGGTTTCGGTGCCTCAGAGGCGGGTGGGTGATGGGTGAAGACAAGCTGTGAGAGAATGAGGTTCATACATTTGGTTGAGGGTGGTGCTGTCTATGCAGACGTACATTAAGCAGAAGATACAAGTCAAATGAAAGGCAATGAGGTCACCAAAGCTGACAGGGTGCATGCTCTTGGTAGCATGAAGCGCTCATCAAATGTCATGGAAATCTGCCCAATACATTTTAAGATATCAAATTTGACACTTTGGCAGGTGATACTACAGTAAAGGTCATAAGGTCACCACAATCAAGAAGAATCTTCCTTTGGGGAGTAGGGATGCACTCACCAAATACCATGACAACCCACTATTATATTCAGTGATATCTTGTATACAAATTGACATTTTGGCCTGAGGGTGGCACTAGAGGAAAGGTCATTAGGTTGATATAACTTGACAGGGTTCATCCTCTGAGGAGCATGAGAGTGCTCACCAGATTTCATGGCAATCCACCTGGTAGATTTTGAGACATGTTGGAATTAACCAACAAACCAACATGGTATCCCTTGGCTTCTGAGCAAAAAGGGTTTTGAATCTGTCGAATGTATAAATGAACAAGAGAATTAGCGACGGCCCTGCTTGGATTTAGACAAGTTGATGTTGTCCTTTATGTCCTTTATGTCCCTTTATGTCCCTCCAGATGACGCCATTCATTTTTTCTGTTGTGGCTAAAGTTGGGAATCAAAATTCAACTCGGGCAGCTCTTTAAAATTCACTGCATGCAAAACATGAGAGGTATAGTTCAGAGGAGACGGACATCTGCTGCTACCAAACAACTAAGAAAAAAACAAGAAAAAAAATGAAAAAGATGCATCAATATTTAAAAAAGCATGTTGTGTCATCGCAGCCTGACAAAGCTCTGGCTTTTTTCCTGGCTGTTACTTGAGTCTTTTGAATTTAGTTTGTCCCTTTTCTCATTACATGCTGTTTTATTATACAATGGTTTGTCTCAGTCAAGCAGAAATCTCCATAAATCACAGTTAGCTGCGCTCCACCAGAACTAGCTGAGGAGCTCGTTAGCAGTCTTTCTGTTGTTTCTAATTCATGTGTATGCAAACCAACATGAAGAAAACTTTCTCCTTAGACAGTATGTGCATTGGTAACCTTTTCATAAAAGCTGTAAGACCTTTGAGGATGTTCTTTATTGGGATTACGGGAACTTGAGAGCCGCCGACGGCACTCAGCTGCACTTAGCGCCCAGCAGCAGCATCACACCTGTAATCACAGGGCCGGCAGCCTCTCAGGGGTTACTGCTGTGTAATGTATTACCTGCGGGTGTTGATGAATCTGGTTCACATTCAAAGCGGAGCTGGTGCGGTTTACAGTCTGCCGTATGACCCAAACTGTTTTTCAGATGTAAACAGCCCAGAGAAATCAGGTACGGGGCTGCGGTGCTTTCATGCTCTTCTCTATGGCAACCTTTGATCATGCAGTTCAGCGGCGGTCAAAGACCGAGGGGAGACGGCCATAATTGAAGGTCCTTTGTAGCCTCGTGAAAGTAGAAAGCAGCTGCATTTGAAGTCATTCAATGGCATATTGATTTTCCACGGGTCAGTTTTACCGTTTGTGTTTGGCAGAGCAGAGACAATGAAAGCCCACAGCATGAGGTGAGTGCACCCACCGCTTTGAAATGCTGTTTGTGTGAGACACACGGTGTCAGGCTGAGAGAAAGGAGCAAGCAGCTATTTGCTCTTATTAACAAGGTTGGAAAAGGTGGCAACCGAAATGTAATCCACCTCGGATTTCTGCCAATTAGCTGCTCACATTTACATTTCAGGCCTTTAGCTGCCTGGCAGATGTTGATACGACAGACTGAGCCAACAGCGCACAAACAGAACTGAGAGCAAAGACGAGGTGATGTCTGCAGTCCAGAGCTGCTGCCTGCATCGATATGTGAGCTGACACCTAAATGTTTTTCTGCTGTTGACTCAACAGCTTTTAAAAGCTTTACGCTGCGTTGATGCTGAACTTTTCCGCCTTGTGCACGCGCCACAGTGGTTCACAGTGATCTGCTTTAACCTGACATCAACATGCATCTTGCAGGGTTCCCACTCTGTTCATATATTCCCTGACTTTTCCATGACTTCCCGTGACTAAAACATTGAATTTCCATGACCTATGTAAATGCACCTTGATTATTATTATGATCTATTGGACATTTCTGAGTAGGAAGTTGTTTTTCCCGTCTTCTGAGCACAATTGAATGCAGCACTAGAACCAGACAGAGTGCTTCATTGCTATTCTGCAGGTGACATACACTTTTTTAACCTCTTATTCTTTTTTATTCTTTTTTTTACATGATCATAATGTAATCATCAATTTGTTTGAATTTCCTCTGTACAGCACCTTGAACCCACCACTGTGCTTTATAAATAAAATTGCCTCACCTTATATCTCACCAGAGCACTCGGAGTTAAAAAAAATGGGACACATTTGGTATTTAAGCGCTATTTTTTAGTGATTATAATAGAACAAGCCTTGACTTCCAAGCTACCAAAGCACATTTTGTACATGTGATATTTGTGATGGACAGATACAATCACGACTGTTGACCAGAACTCAAAATTGGACCGTCGGGCATCAGATTTAACACAACAGCTGGCAAAGAGGGTTTGTTTTTTTTTTGTTTTTTAAATAGCAGCACATAAGCATAAAAATCACATTGAAAGATCATGAATAAGTGCATCATGATCAGGGAGGCTCTGATTAAGCACTTAAACTGTATTAATGCGCACTTAGCTTACTTTTACATAAGTTAATATGCAGGTTAATGGAGGAAGTGGAGTCAGAGCAGTTTGTTGATGTGCGCTGGCTTCATGCGTCTCGCCTCGTTTTACATAATGAACCAGCAGCAGTGACACAGCGAGGTCGGGCCGGGCTGTTCGTCACACACACCGCTGTGTCACTGCAGCCACCATTTTACAGCATTAGCATTAGTTTTGTTTTTTGTTGTGTGAATTCACTCTGGGAATAAACTTTAAAGGTACAAGCATCTCTGTGTTCTGAGCAGCATCTGAACACATCGTTATTTTTCCAAACCTCCTCTCCTGACTGGATGTGGAGGTTTTGTTTGCTGGTCCATGTTCTGATTATTCTGCACTACAGCTGATATCACAGAGTGTGAATTGTGACTTTGGGTCATTTTATTGTTCAGACTTCTATTGATATAGTGTGTGCCATGTTTTTGAATCCCTTTTTAATATTGTGTTTCTTTGATTCCTTGCTTTTTATTGTAGTTTATTTTTATGTATTCTGCCCCTTGCTTTCTTGTGTGCTGTTATTTGAAATCCATTTTAATTTTGTGTTCCCTTTTCCCTCTTGTAGATTTTTTTTTATTTTATTCCTGTGCACTTTGCACTTTGTAACATGTTAGAAAAGTGCTATATTTATTATTATTAGTAGTAGTAGTAGTCGTATTTATTATTATTGTTATTATTATTATTATTATTATTATTCTTGTGGGACTGACTTCTCTGGTTGCAGTCTGATTGCTGGGCTGCTGGCTCGTCTTGTGATTTTTTTGTTCTGAATTAGAAAACCAGAAAACGAGGCTGAAGTTTTGCATTGGCTCATATGATTAATCGACTAATTGATACCAAGATTAATCAAACTATTTTCCCCCAGTCGCTACAGAGAGCTTTTTAAATCTGCACAGACTTATCTCCATGGCCCCAAAATTAATTTTCAATATCAGGGGCTTTTTTTTTTCTTTTTTTTTCAGCTACTACAAACTAAATGGTACTGACTTTTGTTTGGCACTAATGTATTCAAATGACTTTATATTAATTGCGCATTCAGAAAAGTAATTTGTGTCGCCAATTAGAATTCTTTTGCTCTGCTTCAAATTGATCATATTCTCTTGTGTTGCATAATTGATCCGACCTTTAACGGGTTTTTAATTTAACCACTCGTTCCCGCTCCGGCTGCTTTTCCATCTTCTGCAGGTTCTAATTAACTTTTTCCCTGTTCTTTGTTTAATGCTCATTTGAAGTGATTACTGGGCTCCTAAACACGTTTGGAAAGTCTGAATATGTGTGCAGAAAGGCTTCGGCTCTGTTTGTTGACGTGTTTGGGAAGGCATGGAAAAATGTGGCTGTACTTTCCTGATATTCATACAGCTGACAGTGTTTGTGGTTTGAAGCCTCTGTCATCACACAGAATCAGATGTTTGTTACTGTGAGGGACAATCAGGTAAAGATCACTTAAACAGCTAAAGTCCCTTAAGGCTTTGTGATGAAAAAAATCCCAGAAAAAAAAATATAATACTGAATGCAAACGCAGTAAAATATAAACATACCTCTATCAGTACACAGTATATGTGCGATTATCTACGCTGAGCCTTACTACAGAGGCCCAATTCAGAGTTTCACCAAATAAACTACCAAACGAATGAGAACCATAGAAAACATCAGGCTATGCTGTCATAAATCTACAGGAACACAGGAAAGGCAGCAACATTCATCAGCTGCCCGCACTAACCTTCAGGCTTTCATTTAGTTCGACCCACGACACCTCAATTATTCTAGTGTCCCAAAAACACCCCGCTCTTTGCCCAGTCTCTGCACACACAGGTCCACCACACTGATGCAGCTTTGCTACCAATGACACTAATTTACACTAATCTGCTATAAATAAACTTCGAGCACATACATACCAAAATAAGTTGCACATCTGACCCCCCAAAAAGAGCAGGTACCTCTGCTCCAAGTACCCATGCTGTATCTGTTTGGACTAAACTAAACCTGTCCCTGCTGTTTGATGCCAAGACTCACTCAGCTGTCAGCCACCATCAGCATGTGTCTGTAAAAATAAGACCAAACTCATATACAAACAAATAAGGTAATGTGTGGGGAAGCTGCATGGCTAATGCTACTGTAAGAACCTGATCCGTGCTGCACGTGCACGAGCAGTCCACCATCTTGGACAGCTAGCTATGGTAGCTTAAGTGGGACAAACTTGTTAAACAAACCCAAAACAGGCTGAAAGTGACTTTTTTGATAGTCTATTAGCTCCGAAATTCCCCCAGTGTCCCACTGTGGAATAATAGAGTCATGTTAAGTAAAAAAAAATCTCTGAAATTACATTACTTTAAAAAGGAGCTACAACCGTTAGCACTGCTTTTAATGGGAGGAATGTCTCCCATTAGCATGCTAGCATCGGTTTACATTGGCATTCATAGAAACTAATGTAAACCAATGCTAGCAAGCTAAACAAAGACATAATATAAATTGATGCTAGCATGCTCACAGAAGACATTCTGCCCATTAAAAGCAGTGTAAAACAAGGCTCAGAGCTAACATGCTAACATCTGTAGCTTCTTTCCATTTAAAATACTGTATTTTTGGAGCTAGCAGGCTAACAAAAACGTCACTTTTGGCTTATTTTGGGTGTGTTTTAACAAGGTTATCCAATTTAAGCTATGGTAGCTAGCTGTCCAAGATGGCGGATCGTTCGTGCCTGTGCAGAACGGATCAGGCAGCCACAATGGATCAGGTACTGAAAGCTACCTCCACCTCCTGCTAATGTTTAAGCATGCTGACAAGCTAATGCTAATAATGCTGATTCAGTACACAAATACAAAACAAAACTCTCATATGGCAGAGCTAGTAGGGCAAGATGACTTCCATGTAAATAATCAAAACTTCAAACGAAATCAGTTAAAGGTCTGGAAGAAGTAAATAAAAAATTGTTTTAAAAATGTTGATTTAAAAAATTGTTTTGCAATGACTGCATCGTCGGAGTTTAATTTTGTGTGTGATGTTAGATCCAAAAAAAAAAAGTTTTTTCCTCCTGAATTCCCAGTGATGCTTGCTTCCTGGTCTGTGCAGGCTCTCTGCTAACCTGTTTATTTCTTCTGTTTTTTTTTTTTGTTTTTTTTTGTCCCAGCTGGAGTACACGGCCCGGCTGGACTTCCTGTGGCGTGTTCAGGCCAAGGAGGAGATCAACGAGATGAAGGAGCTACGAGAACACAACGAGAACATGCTGCGGAACATCCTGCCCAGCCACGTGGCCCGACACTTCCTGGAGAAGGACCGAGACAACGAGGTCGGGACAAAATCTGCTCTCACACCTTTATTTTCCTCAGGACGCTGACACTTACAACAGACACAGTCTTAGATTTACTTTAAATTAGGAAAAAAATTACACACCAAGAATAATAATTACTGTAAAAAACAAACATTGAGCCCAGCTTTAGTGTGAGGCATGCAAAAAGGCAATAAAAGCAGAGTTTCTACTTCCTGCTCATTTTCATTTATTATTATTTTTAATGATGCTAACTTTCAGCTGACGTCAAGCTTCTTCACCATCCAGACGAAACACAAGTGTAGACACAGCAGGCAGCCAATCAGGAGCCTGTTTGGTACAGAGCTGTTGTTTTGCTTTGCTTTGATCGGCTCATGGTGAGAGACAGTGTACGGTGGCCTGCAGGGACAAACTCTGAGAACATGCAAAAGCTGAGAATAACTGAGAAGTTCAGATGTGATCATCTGCAGCAGCCAGCGTGATTTTTATTGATCTGTCCAAGCTATTTTTCCAGCTTGACGGCTCGAACTTTCAGACCCTGAAGAAACCAGAACAGACCAGAGCAGCTGATCAATCGATCAAGAGCTGATTCAACTATGTTTATTGATTTTTTTCCTTCTTTTTTTGTTCTGTTGTTCTGGCTGTAGATTATTCATCTTCTGTTTGTTTTGACGTCAAACTCCACCGGTTTTTATACTCCATCAGTCTTTCAACTTTCATCTAAAATATGTTATGACACAGGAAATGTGAGGCAGACCAAGGCAGCCACAGAATGTTTGGAGCTTGAGAGAAACAGCATGGTGCTAAAAGAGCTCTTTCAAAATAAGAGTTTTGTATGCAGACTTTTATTCTTAAATAGTAAACTTTCAAGCTCTTGCACCCCAAATTGTTAAAGAGTCATCATAAAAGCTTTTTTTTTCAGTAATCACCCCTTGGTCCCTGAAAAAACCTGTAGATTACTGTTTATTTCTGTTGACATTTTGTTGACACTCTTTCAACATGGCAGTGTGTCAGTTTTATCCATTAGCAACCACTTTCTAATCATTTTGTGTCAGGCTGGTATTTCCATGGCAGTTTAGGAAATACTAGTCATCAGGTGGTGGTAAAAATGGATGAACTGTGACCTCATTATGAGGCAAAATAACCACCAATATGAACACAAATCAATATTTTCAGAAGGGTTTTTGTCCTCAATAAATCCCTCAGATCACCACACCAGAAATGAAGTGCAGTATTTATGACTTTTGTGTTTTCTCCGCCTCAGAGTCTTTCATCATGTTGCTCTTCCTCTCTCAGAACGGCGTGTTTCACCTCATTTTTCACTGCGATTTCACTCCCCAATTAGCCTCCTGTGTTCGTTACACTCCGTTCCATAAACCTCCGCGTTCAGCCTCGAAGAAAGTGCTCCGTAATTGCTTTTCAAACAACTTTATAGAGAAGACGAAGAAGAAGAGAGAGAGAGAGAGAAGAGCGGTTCAGCCGAGTGGAAAGCTTTGTAAAACCGGAGTGCTTTGTTTATTCGGTAGCATGCGTTTGATTTGGTTTTAATAATATGTTGTCAGTCAGGAGGAGAGAACACATTGATTTGTTTTTCATTTGCTGGTAGTGACTCAGCTTGTGGTGCGCTGCCCGAAGATTTGTGTTGGTTTTTTTTGCCCACCTTATCTTTATGGTCCCTTTTTTCCTTTGCGCTTTTAATTTTGTTTGTGTGCAGCTGCTCTTAAAAGCTGTAATGTTTGTGTTTGAGACTGCACATGTTTTAACCAGAGAAACAGACATGTTGAAAATGACATTTGAGTTTTAAAGCTGTGCGAGGCAGGTTCACATGCTGGCAGCTCCAAACGGCAGCGAGTGGTGACAGTTTGAAATTTAAACCCTTCCACACCCAAAAACCCTGAAATCCTGATGTCAGTAAACTGCACACAGCTCGCTCATGTTTGCTCTTTGACGTTTCATACCAAAACAAAGAGACGAGAGAGGAAAAAGATCTGATGATGAACTTCTTGTTTCACTCCAGAGTTTGGATTCGTCACTTCCTATTTCCCACATAGACATTTAATTTGCACGAACAGGATGAATCGACATTTTAATGAGTGAAGACGGGACGCTCTGCTGTTTGTAGTGCTGCACAAGTTCACCTGAATCTGCCTGCATCAGCAACTCACTTTTAACAAAACCTGCATCTGCATCTAATACCTAATGCCAGGACAGATAAAGGATGAGAGAAAATGAGCTAATTTATCAAATCATATTCTTGTGCGTCGTATTATTTTATATTATTTACATTTTTCAGCTTGTAACCCCTACCACAGTTATTCATAAGTTTGTTTTGCTGACACATAACTGCCCAAATCTGCAGTTCAGCTGCAGGTCAAAGGTCAAAGGTCAGTCCACCCGACACTGACTGCACTGACTTTGTAATTCTGGCTGATAAAATGTCTGGAATGAATGAATGAATGAATGAATGAATTTCAATGTCTCACATCCAAGATGCCCGGCTCTATTTTGGCTTACAAGACACAAGTGTGAGTGTGATGCCACATGGCACAACAAATACTGTCCAGTATACAAACAAAATAATACATGAGCAGTTTTAGAGCTCGTCCACATGCACACAGATACATGAGAGTACAGAAATACCAGCAGTCATAAGACCCAAATACCAAACCTAATTAGATCAGTGCATGTTGATGTGCAGCCTACATGGCAAGATTTTTATTTAAAAACCCCGACAAATGCCTGGTGCACTGATATATCCAGCCAGGATCAGCCTCAAAAACAAACAAACAAACAAAAATCAATATTGATGCAATATTATTTCCACTGCCGTTTATTTTTTTACCTTTTCTTCTAGCAGTTTATCACTTTATACAACTGTCAAATGATCAAGAGAGTAAAACTAACAAGGCCTTTTGTTTAAAAAAAACAATTCTCTTAAGTCAGGTGCGTCTCAGAAGCATTTGTACTGTGATTCTCACTAACATGCATGTCGACATCAGATATCATCACCAGCCTCAAACAAACCTCCTCAGTGCGTCTGTGTTTTACATGTTTCATGTGTCAGGAGAGCAGAGTGATGTGGGTCAGTTATACAACCGTGACAAGAAAA
Source organism: Neoniphon sammara (assembly GCA_900302535.1). NCBI lineage: Eukaryota > Metazoa > Chordata > Actinopteri > Holocentriformes > Holocentridae > Neoniphon > Neoniphon sammara. The sequence goes on along the minus strand of OMKZ01038718.1, from coordinate 7,981 downwards.
TGAAGGGTTTCAATAATTGCCTCCTAAAAGTTCATCGATAAAGATGATTGTGCTTTCAACATGTTAATATTTTATAAACAAAGGCCGGATGATAACTTCAGAGTCACTCATTCGTTCCATAACGAGCTGAAAGCAATTAAAAGGGGAAAGCGTCGGGTTTTTCTGTGTTGAAATCAAATTTTGGAACGAATCTCTTCAAATATTCATCAGCAGTGATTTACATGAGCAAGACTTGATGAAAACCCCATGAACTTCAGATAATCACTGCCTGAAAACACCTCCGAGCCGTCACCTGAGAGCAGACGTCGACTTGCTTTTCTGCTGCATCTCTTCATACTGTCACATCCAAACATGATGCTGAAACTCACGGGCATAAATTATGGGAGAATAATCAAAACCGGCCAGTACAAGCCGCCTGAATATCATAATGATGAATGAAAAATATGAACTGTTATAAAACATAAAGTGCTTGGTTTTCTTGACTCAATGTAATTAGCAAGCAAAGAAAAATGCTGCAGTAATTATCACAGAATAACATAACTGTCAACTGGCTGCAGACATGTTCAGGAAGAGATAAATATCCACTGAACAACAAATGGATACGTTACAAATTTGGTGTTTTTCTACAAAGTGAATGATTTTATGTTATTCAGCTGCACTAGTTGGGTTATGCAGAGCATGTTGTTTTGGTCTTTTCCCTTTAAAATGAACGCCAAGCAGCCATTTAACAGCCTATTTGCAACAAAAATCCCCTGGGGCCTGTCCCGCGCCCCCCTACATGGGTGGAGATCTCAACCCCCCCCAGTGTTCAACTCAAAGTTACACCCTTTCTAAAACTAACGGAGACACTGAATATCTGCCGTGAGAATAATTTGAACCTGTTCAGTGAGTCCAGAAGCACATGACACCACCAAGAGCTGCGGGACAGTTATCGCACGCCGGAGTCAAACCGCCTCTTTGTCCTCGTCCGCCCTCGTCCAGCTCCTCCGCTCGCTATCGACTCCTCAGAAACAAAAAAAGGCGGCGGCTTCTGAATTATGAACGCCGCCAGAGGAGCCGATACCATTCTGCTCCCATGCCTTTTCCTAATTAAAAAGGCTGTGATTAAAAATGCATCCATTAGGATAGGTCGGGTCCTAATCACTCGTTACATTATTAATCAGGCTGTTTATTGTTCCGTGATTTAGATACTGCGCCGGGCTAAAAGCACCGCGTTATTTATAGGCTGCTAAAGCCCTGAGGAGGTGTTGATGATCTGCGGATTAATCAGATGACAAAAAGCTGAGTGAGATTTACAGCTACATTTTCATTTTTAGGCTTTTTTTTTTTTTTTTTTTTTT
>OMKZ01038711.1:4121-19440 GCA_900302535.1 Neoniphon sammara | reverse complement strand
CACGATATGATATCTCGATTCTTTGGACAATGATATGATATTTGCTGATATCACAAAGTCTGCCGTGATACGATTTCAAATAAATTAAATTCAGGGGCCTGCAATTGATATGAGACGATATTTTGATTTATAGGCAAAAGGGGAGTAAATATTCATATCTCATTATGTTTTTCTTGGCTGCTTGCCATTATCTACCTGGCACTAGCACTGTTTGAAAGTTTAGGAAGTAGGTGTGTTTAGACAGAAATGATGACAGAGCACACACAGACGTGCCATGGGAATTTCAAAATAAAGGCGTATCTTAAACGTTGACACCTGAAATATTACGTAATATCTCAATTACACTCTACATAATGAAAAGGCTTTGAAGAACTTTTAGGCTATATTCAGATTACAAGTACAAAGGAACCCCAGAGGGCTCCTTGAAGAACCCCTTCATAAAAAGTTCGTAAAGCTAGGCCGTACTTCCAGGAGCTGCCAACTTGTAGGGGTTCTTCGAGGAACCCTTTAAGGATAGTTTTCTAGTGAGGAACCTTTAGATGCTAATTGGTTCCCTTTGCATCTTAGAAGAATCCCTGCTCATTTATTCTAATAAAAATATACATGATTACATCCTATAAAATGCCACTATTTTGTAATCAGAGATTGTTTAGTAAGATGTAAGTAAGATTTAGCAACAAGCACTACTTTCATGTAGTTTAACTATAGATGTCACATTTTAAAATAAAAGAACTTTTCTTCTGATGGAATGAATACAGTGGTTGGGAGCATGTCTAAAACTGGTCTATAGAGAGCCTGACGGGAAAGGGTTGAAAAAAGAAATATAGAAAACAATCCATTTTATAAGTGTCTCTATGTCTCTTCCTCTTTCATTTCTCACTACAGAGAAGAAAGAGAAGCAAAGTTGCAATACTAATGCACTGATAGAAAGTCACTCCACATGATGTGTGTCCTCCACTTCATGAATTCCCTTTGCATCTTAGAAATTCCCCGATGAACACTTTGTTTCTAGAAGGTACAGTTCAGGTCTTCCAGTCAATACTTTGGTTTAATCAGCTAATACTCCTTGGCTGCACAGCTAACACAACAAGGGGGCAAACAGTCAAGAATGACACAGACTTGGGGGAGGACCTGGACAGCACTTCGATGCTCTGATCTGACCTCATCTAGTTTCCAATGGTGACAGAATAATTGAGAAAGGCGGACTCGTGACTGCAGGGTCGCAGGTTCCATTGACTACATCAGCTGGGAAAAGCTGGGTTGACACCCCCTCTGGCACCTCTGCTCTACAAAAGCAGTGGGCAGCAACTGTTCAGCATAGGAAAAAGTCTTTTTCTCCTGCCCGGCCAAACGACTTGTGACAAGATCTCTGAAAACGTGGCATTTTCGTGCTCAGTGAGTGGTTTGCCTTCATCCTCTTATCTACCCCTCAATCTAACGCTGATAGGCAAAAGTGACTGTATCTCATTTTTGACCACAGATTCAAGCTGCTGCCTTGTTCTTTTGCAGTCCAAAGTTGAGCTGTCTGTCTGTAAATTGCTAATAGAGGATCCACCTCCCGCTGGCATTATCACCAAATCCACAAGACAGATTTAGAGCTCCCCTCAGGGCTGCAGGAAAACACATCACCTGGTGAGAGAAGAGACAGAAAGGACTCCGAAAGAACAAGGACGGCCAGCACAAAAATAATGTAGCAGAATCACTCAATAATGCACCAGACAATGCTTTGATTACCTCACCCCCTACTCTCATACAGGAACTGTTCCAGTAGAACAGCAGGCAGATTTTATTATTGCTGCGGCCACTCATGAGTCTATGAACAGTAAACAGTTATGAACAGTTGCAGTCCAAAATACTGTATCCATTTTGGAACAAAATGGACACAGTACAAAATGTTATCTCAGAGTTGCTGTTAATATTTTGAAATTATACATAATCTAATTACATAATCTAAAATAGTACCATTTTGTAAGTCCAGGACTTAAAGGAATACTGTAAGGTTTTGGGCAAAATACCCTTTTTCCAACTTACCCAGAGTGAGACAAGATGTTTGATACCATTTTCACCTCTATACATCCACTGGTTCAGTTCCAGTGGTTAGCATTTCATGTTAGCATAAAGAATTGAAGTCTACAGGAGTCATGAGCCTAGCCTAAATTCCAAGACATGCATTTCAAATACACTGATGATACACTGTGTAAATAAGACAGCTTCAGAATTGCTGTAAGGTATATTCTATTCACTTTGACAGAGCTAGGCTAATGACTCCTGTAGACTTCAAGTCTTTATGCTAAGCTAACACCAAATGCTACCCATAGGAACCAAAGCAGTGGACGTACAGAGGTAGTATCGAACATTGTCTTAGTCTGGGTAAGTCAGAAAAGGGTGTTTTGCCCAAAACCTTGGAGTACTCCTTTAAAACTATAATTTCAATAAGTTCAAGTAGCGAGGTTAGTTTATTCCAGTGACGTCCCATTTTTAACACAGGTCATCACAGTCATCTTGAAATGAAACTCTTCTGTACTTAGAATAAATACGGTGGCTGGGAACATGTCTAGAGGTAATCTATAGAGAGCAAGGGGAAAATGAAATAAATTGAAAAAATACAGAAAACAATCCATGATAAGAGTGTCTCTATCTCTCTCCTTCTCCCTCTGATCAAGAAGAAAGAGAAGCAAAGTTGCTACAAGCACTGATTCAATGTCACTCCACAAGATGTGTGTCCTCCATTTCCTTTGTCATTCTTTCTCACTCTCTCCCTTTCAAAAGATGCTGCGCTCGCTGTTTGAAATGCTGCCATCTGGCGTTTTGGGGTATTTGCACATTGTATCTGATAAAGAACAGGTGAAGCACACCACAAACCTTGTTTACCAAATCAGCAGACTCACTGCACAAAAAGTAGAGTGCAGAAAATATTTTGATAGTGTGTAATTGCTGCAATATCCTTGTCAATGAGGATATGATAGCTACGATAAAGTGATGGGAGTCACGTTTTAGGCTTTTAGCTGATGCTCTTTTTTCCAGTCAGTGGGCAGGGCAGAGGTTTAGCATCTTGCTAAAGCACATTTTGACAGGACATATGGCTGCTGCAGAGCACCATGGGTGGAGGTAACTCATTACTTTTACTCACAAGAGTTGTATTTATGTAGCAGGTAAATTTAGAGATATTTCCTGCCTTGTCTCTTGGCAGTTGATATTCTAAAGATATTGTAACGTACTTTATAAAATGTTAAGAAGAGTGCTGTATAAATAGTTTTATTATGAATGACGTTTTGTTTTCATAAGTGAGTACTACCTATGCATGGGTTAATTCCAAAAATAATGGTATTGGCATCACCTTTCAAAACCCTTATCAGTTTAATTCAAGCAGACTTCAAACAGGCAAACATTCAGAAGAGACTTAAACTGGTGACCATTTACCTTCCCTTGCAAAGACCAAAAAGAAATGAGTGTTGTGCCAGTACAGAGAGGGTGAGCTCCCTCATTATGATGAGCCCTAGGATTGCATCCAGTGCCATGGTGGCATGTCACAAACACTGCAGGCTACAGCAACATTGAGATAAGCTAAATAAGTTTGATAGAAGATATTTTCAGAGGCTATGTGGCTGATCTGACCCGGGTTTGATTTCTGTGTAGTCGAGGAAAAGTGGAGTTAAAATCACCAACTCTGAACAACCTCATCACCTGGGAGAAAAACAGGACGGTCATCTACAGGTCTGACTTGACTCAAAAAAATCCTTGAGAAGGTGTCCTTCCATCACAATAGTGTGTGAAAAATCCACAGGAAGATAAATTCACTGTGGACAAATTAATAAATAACTAATGACAAGAGAATGAATGTGGAGTCAAGGCAATTTTATTTTGTTTTTCCTCACACCCAAGAACCGGGTGTCATTTTAATACATGTAAAACCTTCAGTGCTTTGTATCATGCTCGCAAAAAGAAAATTCAATTTTAGCCATTATTTTTGCAGGCTTCAACTCAGAGGACTGAAATTTTAACGTTTAGTTGTGGCAGTCTGGAGCGTTTAACAACACCAACTGGAGGCATTTGCTGAATTTAGAAGCCACATATGTTCTTCAGTGTTGGGAGTTTGCATGTTTCAACACCACATAATGAGTGAAGTAGCAGCAGAGTGTGTCTGCAGTGTGAGGTGTGAAGCATGAGTGGGAACATCAATTCCTAAAGCTGAGGAGCGTTCATTTACACATATCCACCACTCCAAGGAGTCACATCTGCCCCTGCTTCCATTTACATGTTAACTCACCAACCACATTAAAAACAGCCTGGCAGGCTGAGCAGAGAACCTGCATTAAAGTTAATAACATTACACACCCTGGCACAACTATTTCTAGTACACTGTAAAAAATAAGAATGAATGAAAAACACAGAAGTGCATTTTTAAAAGGCTAAAGTGAGAGCTTCATCAACATTAAGGAGGCAGTAATCTGAAGTTAGAGGAATGGCAAGGTCACTAATTTGAATCCTGTAGTGGTTAAAAAAAATCTACTTGGGTAAAATGAATACGAAACAAGGAAGGTAATCCGAAACAGCTTCAGGGCAGCTCCTGTCAATGTGTAAAACTGTATTAATGCTAAGTACAGTGGTTCTGAAAAACTGCATGCTGTTAGCCTTCGCTTCTAAATCACATCAAAAAATTTCTGAGTAAATCACTAAGGGAGCGTTTTTCTAGTGTGCTGCTCTCTATTTTTCTATTTTATTGTCTCGTTTTTTTTGCTACCTGAACAATTTGGATGCCCTCCATCCATGAAATTATACCATTCAGTGCATTTTCAAAACTATGATTTCTCCCCTCAGTGGACAGTATTTTATGTTCTCCATGTTATTCCTGCCAGATGCACTGAGGTAAAGGTTATGCATTCACATGACACTGTATGGAGAAGCCTCAACAAAGGTGGATGTAAGAATAGCCAAACCTGCTGACAGTCGCAAAGGTGGTTTTGTATTGATAATGTTCCAGCATGAAGGTCACACTTTGGCTTCACTCTCTTGATGAAGACCCAAGGGGAGACTACAAGAGTGGCTGTCACCAAAAGGTCAAAACATTAGGGAGTTCTCAGCTTTTGGGAGACAAATCGATATTCTGTGTGCAATTTCTCATGCTTGAGCATAAAGGAATATGCCTAGCTTGATATTTGGAAGCTTAGACTGTTATTTTTCTTCAGTAGACATCTGTAACATTATGGGGAAACTTATTCTATATTAATCACATTTGTCATTTGACATATAAATGCCAAGAACATTAAGAATAGCATTGTCAGCATTCCATAGTTAAAACTGTAAGGGCTGTTTGCACCAAGCTAGCTGGCAATGATAAAATGCAGTTTTTTTTAAACTACAACACTACAAAATAAATTTTCTCAGGTAGCTGGTGAGTAAAAAACAAAAGGCTGATACACTGAGCGTCACCTCTGGAGACCCAGTGTCAGGTTCCAACTCAAGTTTTCCAGTGTGAGTGAAGTTTCCATTTGCAGCAAAAGTTGTTCTTATTCAACCACGACCCTAACCCAAAATGCTTTAGTGGCCTGAAAAACCCAACCTTAGCAAAAGTTGTTTTACATTACTTTTACTTAACCATGAAATGTGAAAATGGTGTGTCCTATTTGACCAGTGTAACCACATGTCCATGACACATAATCTGGGTTTCAAAGTTTGTTCTCATTTCACAAAATTTTATCAAACTATATGGGCTGCTTAACTCAAGAGTACAATGTGACATTTTGAGACCATTCAGCATGACCCAGAAATCACGTACTGGCAGGGGAAGATGGTGGATAAATACCCTGCTCTCCACTGCAGCACCAATTCATGATTTAGGCTCATAAAATGGGTGTATTTTTACATGAATATGCCTAATGCAGCTTTAATTCTGTTGTTATGAATAAATTAAGACAGAATTTCTAATGTCTCTCAAATAAAACAATCTCTTCAGGCACAGGGCTCTAATGTCAATTAGATTGCTGCTAATGCAAAGCACACAACAGTCAACTAGCTGGATTCATTTTCCATCAGGCATAAAAAGGAATGAAAAATGAATACCAACACAGGGTCATGGTTGCTACATGTAGGATTTCAACATAAACATAACATTACCACATTAATTTTGAGACATTTGTATAGTTACTATAATGAGACTGAAGAAGATCGTGAGTTTCTAGCAGCATCTGCACTGTATTTACTATCGTGAGCCACCAGGTGGGATTTAGAGGGAAATCTGCTGGATTGCTTTATGGCACAAAAACAGGAAGAGGGCGCTGTTCTTCCAGACCAAACAGAGCTAAAGCTTTCAGAGTTTCTGGTAGCAGCAGATGGTGGAGGACGACGTGAAAGACTGATGGAAATAATCACTTCCAACAAGTTTATCATCTTCACAGAGGGGGGCGAGGGAAAGGAAGCACTGGGGCTTGTAGGAAATGTGGTCTCAATTTGGAGCACTAACAAACCACGGGTGGGTGATAGAGGCTACCAATCCTTTCAGCCATGGACTCATCTGTTTGCAATAATTATACCAAGGTATCACCTGTGATATATTGATGTTTAACATGCTACAAAGTCATTCTAAAGAGGTATTAGGGTTAGAGGAGAGACAGAGAGGCAATCAGTTTTAAGGTTGCCCTGCAGTGCGGCCATCACTTTCTCCTTCAAGAGGGAGACGGATCCCATCTGCGTGCATCTGACTGATCTGTGGCGAGATTCCCCCTGACTCAACACACCAACAGATCTGCATCAATGTGATGAATCAGAATCATTATGTCTCCCGCCTCCTGTTTGCTCCTGGAATGGATCTGTTTGTCCTCGGTTCTCATATTACCGGTCAAACTAACGCAATTACAGATATTACAGATTTACTGTGTCTGTGTGAGGTGATGTGGAGAGTGTGTGTGTGTGTGTGTGTGTGTGTGTGGTGGGGTGGAAGGTGATTGCAATTCTCACCAGCGAATCATCAGCAGGTGAAAAAACAAGTATGTCTAAAATAGCTGTTATTTCAAAGCAAACTGCTGATGATGCTCACAGTACCTCAGGTGCTGCAGTTAGTGTTGAAAGCTGATATGCATCGCCTGCTCCTTATATTTAGACTGATAATGTGTAGTCTACCATCTATAGGTACCCAACAACATTTTAACATTGGTAGATGCTGATGTGACAGCCTGCAGCAATGATTAAAAAAAAAAAAAACATCAAAAGGAAAGGTGAGAAAACATCGGCAGCCATTCAAAGCTGCTGCCTTCCATAAAAACTTTCTGCTCACGTCGGCTCAACTCAGCCGCCTCGGGCACATCACTGTCCATCAAATGCTCGCTGGTGTAGAGTGATGCATGTAGTCTGCTCTCTCCATATAGTTTTGTTTACTGTTTATTGTATGCACTATCCGCTATGTACCCTATTTATGATCTCCTGTTATTCCTGTGCCATGTGCGTCAACTGGTATGTATTGTCATTGTGTGTGAGTCACTTCTCCCTCTAATAATTTTTTTTCCTGTTATTACTTTATCATACAGGATCACTGTGGGATCATGGGAGTATTTTGTCACAGTATATCTGCAGGGCATTACGTGCATTATGGCTATACTCTTTATTATTAGCTGCTTGTGATGTTTCAAAACTTCATTCTGTTTATTCTACTGCTGAGCTCACCCTGGTTGAGTGTCAGCTAAATGCCTGAATGCCATGTTTTTTTTTTTCTTAAAATCTAATAAAGGGATTTCCTTGAAATTTGGTGGACGGGGAGCTCTTAGGCCGGGAGACAACTGATTTGAATCTGAGGTTTCTGCCATTAGACGATTATTATTTTTTTGGCCATAATTATGAAACAAGCAAACACGGAGACTTGATTCAAAATCCTAAGGGGGTGTTTGAAAGGTCATGAAATCAATTCAAATTTATATTTGTTCAGCAGTCACACGAACAGCGTTTTGGGATGTATAAAAACAAGCGAGAGGATGGTTCAGCGCTGGTGGAGGTGTGCACTGTCCAAATCCCTTCTAATTGAACAAGAGAAAATGTTTGACAAGGGCAAAGTTCAATTTTGGCTCACTACTGCTGAGGAGCAGGGAAACAAATGAAATGGGACTTGTATGTCATCCTTCAATATGAAAAAGAAAGATCAGTGCAAGGGCAGGGATAAAAAATGTCTATTCTGTTCACTACATTTTGTTTGGTAATTCATGACTCACATTAGGAGCTACTGTATTCGCTCCCCTGAATCATCCACTGTACCTGGACAGAATCAATGGGGATTGAGGTCATGTTGACAAGAAGCACTTTATCTATCCCCCTGTGGTGCTCACGTCTCAAGCTGTTGCTGTGCTGCTGCTGCCACATGCATCAGAAACCCATTTGCTGTCGTGATTACTCTCTCCTCAGTGATACACGGCACGTCCGGGAACGAGCCCCCCACTACACTGGATAATGGGTGAGACAGCCGGTTGGACGTTTCCAATCAATGACAACGAGCTCGGCTGAGATTAGAGGCTTCCCCCTCATCTCCCTCAACATCAACTCCTGTATCCTTTATTGTTCGTGCACACAGAGACAACATATTTTCTTCCAGCACTTCCCTTTAGAATGGATGAATATTTCGCCTGCTGGTCACGGCTACAGATTCTGATGATCTGGTTGACACTAGACGAGACATCTCTGTCTCATGGGTGTGATAATAAGCGAGAAAGATCCATCTTCACGGAACAGATAGCGTCTGTTTATTCATTTTCATTCATTCATTATTGTGAAAGATGGGCTGGGGAGCAGGCCAGCGTGGGCATGCCTAGATTGTTTATTATTACTTTTTAGCTTGGGTTGGCAAGACAATCCTGCACATAAAAGGCCACAGGTTGGATCAGCGATGCGTCCTGTCAAAGTGTCCTCACTCACTGTGAGTTAGTCTGGAGGGATTGGCTGTGAAGGCTCAAAGGTCCACAAACTACAAAATATAACTTCATCACTGAGTAATTCAAGTGCTACAGGAGCAAAAATGGATTCGTGGAAGACAGTTTGAGGCATGGAAGCTGATCTTGTGTCTCTCAAGCCATAATTATATTAGAAACTCGATGTTCCTGTCACACAAAGAATGTTCAGTCAAAGCTATTTTTACTGCACCGCCCGAGGAGGGCTGGTCACGAATACTTCTGTGCACGTGCAAAAATTGCTTCAGGTAGAGCCTGAGGCAATTTGGCTAGCTAACTAGCACAAGAGGTAAGTTGTAATTTTATCTAGTTTATCATTTGCTTGCATGTACAGATGTGCACAGATGTGTTCAGTTTTGGATAACGGAATTTGCAACTTATTCGGCAGTGACATTTACCACGACTCTACTATGGTTACTACCTTGAGCTATCGTAGTTTATTTGTACTTAAGCTACGGTGTAGCTCCGTCATCCTGGGAACCGGTAGAAGATGAAATGGCAGCATTCCTGAGGGTGGACTGCACGCAACGCCTGCTGATGGGCTCTACTGTTTCTGCAGGGAGGTGACTGAACTGCAGTTTAGCAGCTAAAGTGATCAGACCAACAGACAGTGGTCTTAGTCTCTGCTCCATGTTCCATCTGGGGGATTTTGTGTTGGTTTGTGTACACATGAAGCTATAGGTCCAGAGATAGCAGAGTAGAAACTGTTTGGTTTCAGTGGTTCAAGCTGCAGTGGCGGCTGCAGTCTGGCGTCAACACGGCGTGCCTAGTCGTGATTAAAAAGTAAGTTACAAACCAACTTGTTTTTTAGGATTTGAGAAAAGAATAGTTCTGTTTTCAAGTTACTGTAATTTTGTCTTTTATTGAGAACCACAATGGAAACAGGTGCTTTAAGGAACAATAGAGGCAACACTATTTAATTTTTTTTTGTTTGTTTGTTTTAATAAAAAAAAATCTAATTTAAAAGCTGTTGCCTTCAAAGGCTTCAAATGCAATTTTTGAAAGGTGGGACTGGAAGTCAGTGCCAAGCATTTGTTAAAGAATATTACACAAGTCATTTATCCACACACCTTTTTAAGGAAATTAACATTTTCAGTTTTTTAGTCATTTACTGAAAATCTAAACCTCTGAGGTCTGAGAGAGCCATTTGTTGTTCTGCTGCGAGGAGGCAGGAAAGTGATGAATTTATTTTATGAAATCATAAACAGGACATCAGAGCACCATTAAACATCACATCCGGAGTCAAATCAACAAACAAGTTTATCAAGGAGTCACAGCGTCGCAGTTTCCAGGAGACGCTTGACCCGCTCCTGCCACGGGCAACTGGGCTGCTCGGGAAAATAAGTAAACACCGTCAATTCTGCAAGACATCGACCGGCAGCCGCAGGCAGCTGCACACACGTCTGCTCTTCAGACAACGGGAGGAGAGCGTGCAATTTTGAAACTGAGGCAACACTTTAACAAATCCATGTGTCTAGTTTGTAGCAAAACATGTTGTTCAACTACATGTCAGGCTGAAAAATGTACAAGGCACAACCAAAGAGATGCAGATTACTGGAAATAATAAATTATAGACAAAGAAATAAATTCTCTAAAATAAATTGTAGACAAAGAAACCCCCTTCCTGCTTACAAGAGCCATGGTGGGAAGAGGAGTTGAAAAGAACAAACACAAATGTATGTTGGCCAAAACTAAAACATTTTTTGTTCACTGCATGCTAGACTCGTGTGTACAATCAACTGTGATGATCCAGAGTTCATTTTAAAAAGTTTGGAAACTCAAAAGACATTTTAATTGCAAAGAGGAAGAATCTCCCAAATCTCAACAGAGCAAGAAGGAATGTAAAAGTATAGTGCTGACTTAACCACTCAGGTGTAATTCTCTAAATTCAACCATGATATATCCTATAATTTATCCTGTTTGGAGTTTTACATTTCACTGCCTCAGTTAAATAATCTAGGGGTTCAAAACAAGTCAGTAGATCTTATTTGTTCATGCAGTGATGTAGACTTACATTGCTTCTGAATGCAGTAACTGACTACAGGTTGGTGTTAATAAATTACTTCTGAATAGAGAAGCCAACGACAGACAAACCACAGCAGAGAGCTGAGAGAGCAGGGGTTGTGATGCTGGCTGCTACAGGAACTCACAACAGAGACTGTGATTACGCCTCCTGTAAATCAGTGATTTTTGTCATACCAGGCTGATACCAGACATCAGGAAGCAGTCCAACACTTCCCAGTCTGTGGGGGTCCTCGTTGTAATTAAACCACAACTGATTTGCATTTTGATTGTGTCGCTTTATCATCTGCAAAGACAAAAGGAGGCGAGCACAATCAAAGACTCTGCCAAGCGCCGTTCTCGATAACTGAGGATAAATTACCTTCATTTAGTGTCATGAGACTGTTCGGAAGGGACTCAACAGTCTAATACATTTTCAAATAAGAAAAAGCAATATTCCTGTACAACAGCTTTACCTGTTAAGACTCATAAATGAAACCTCCCTCCTTTTAAGTGAATTATCACTCTCATATCACTGGCTAGTGAAGGAAAGAAATCTTCTTCAGCCTCGTAACTCTGGTGAATATGAATGTGAAGCCAAAACCCAACTCAAAACCCCACAGTCAAAAAGAGAGGAAAGTCTGAGAGGACAAGAGTGACTCTCTATTGAGTATCAACTGTTATTAGAGATGGGTTAAAATAATAATCTGCAACATTTTCATACAAATAAAGGCGCATTTGCAGTGCTGGTATATCACACTGATAAAACACAACACTGACTGAACCTATATCCAGTTCATAAAAGCTTTTCCATTTGCTGTTGTAAGCACTCAGTGTCTGAGAGCTCTTTCCTGGTCAAAATACAGTACAGGAAGTGATGCGTTTTACATTTCTGGTTTGTTTGAAATAAACAAGAACAACAACTAAGCAGTTAGCACGAGCAGTGATCATGGCTGAACAAAGAAAAGAGCGCCGCCTACAGAAACAAACTTCACAGACAATCCATGAAAGAAGACGTCACAGTACCGCCCACCCTGTTTGATTGACAGGTGATCTCCTCTGGGAAGTGCAGTGCAGAAACACCACAAGAAAGAGTGATTAGCACCAAAGATGACACAGATTGTGACCATTTCTGTTCCAAAATGAAACATACAGATGTTTCCATACTGATCGGATGCATTCGCTGCCATGGTATGTAAACCAGTACTGCAGAGCATGTAGAGCATTGCATATTTGCATACTACAGACAGTGGACCAGAGAGGAAAAGGGAGAGAGTGAGTTCTAGTGATACAAACCCTTAGTGAGTTACCAGCCTTCAAAGCCCCTTATCATTCAAAATCCGTTCTGGCCGGCTCCGATTGCTGGAATGAAAACAAATGTCACGACTGACTATTACAGAAGTTACTGACTAACCATTAAACACACAGCGGTAACATTTCAGAGGATGTAACCATCTGTCTTCAGCTCTCACACTGGCTGTGACCGGCTAACAGGCCCGGTACAAAACAAAACCCAGGAACTGAACGGCGTCTCCCTGGACTTGTGAGATTGGCTCGTGTTGACAGTGTGGAGGAGGACGCAGGCTGCTTCGTGTTTCCTCTGTCAGCTCTTCAATAAACAGCAGTGACAATAAATCAGAGTCCTGACCACTGGACCCTGCTCTCCACCTTTCTATCATGACTCTAATTTCCAGATGTCTCATAGGGAGGAACTTGGCCACACAGGGAAAACAGCACAGATTAGAAAATCCTCTATTACTGTAGAATGTAACCTGAAAAACTCTGGCTGCACTGATCCTTAACCAGGGAAATGGGCGGATGTATGAAAAAGTGGGGAAACAGTAATCAAAAATGGAAGCTCTGCAATGAAAGAAAAACAAAAAACAAACTAAAATCCTTGGGGGAAAAAAAACAAATCACTTTCACGCTAGAAAGTTTGTTATAATTCATGCACATCAAAAGAGCTAAACCCAACACAACTCAAGTGAAAAAAACATCATTACTCCAACTCCAAAACAACACAAATAAAGTGAATTACAGTTGCTTTGAATTTGTTTATTTTTTTCCACAACATTAATACCCCGACACTTAATTCTGCCGCAGGGACATTGGATATGAATAATGGAAAAGTGAACCACGATAAGGGTTCTTGTCTCTGGGTAAAAAAAACACTTGGGAGCTGCAGCACCAGAGTCCATCAGCAGCCTTCAATTTCGCTGAAAAAAAAACAACTCCTGAATGATGCATATTAAGTAATCTAAGATGATAAAAGCCACATCATACAACAAGTGACATTTGCAGGTCAGCTCATGAAACTTGTAGGCATTGCACTCTTACATTAGCCGGCTTTCACTAATCCTCCCAGAGTTCCCGGCGCTGACAAGGTTTTGTGTCCTTTTGTTTAACGTGAGGCTGGTTAGATAACGTTCAGTTTTTAAAGCCCTGCCTCGATAGCTGCCCTCTCTCCCACCTCTGATAACCTAGCCGGGAACTCTTTATGCCATTATCCCTGGAAAACAGATGGGCTCCATAGCAACGAGTGTAATCTTTCACTGTCTCGGGGTAAGAAGAGCTTTCGAAGCAGGCGTTTGTGTTACAAATTGACCGGTGAGCCACATCACGGTTTTCTTTCAAAGAGGCGCTACCTTCATCTCAGTCGCAGGCTGGTGACTGAGGCGTCACAGGTTCAATCCCTCAAACAGCCATTATGTGTCTATCAACAGCTATGTGTCAGCCTGCTGGAGTGTCCTTGAGCAAGACACTGAACCTCTGCCTGCTCACTCGCTGCAATTCAGTCTGGAGGAGAACTTCAGCTGAAAGACTAAAATGTGAAACATAAATGGCATCCGGCAGCAGCACTGTTAAGCCAAAAAAAACATTTATATGCAGAGCAATGCAGCCAAACACAAAGGAAAACAATATTTAATTTGATAAAAGCATTGTGTTAACTCGTTGTAATTCAATCTTCACGACAACATCAGCAAAATCCACTGAGCTGCATTTAAACAATTTCCTGCTGTCTGAAGTTCTCCTCACCAACAGTAACAAGGTCCATGAAAGCTGTCTGCTGGCAGCTTCTCACTCACTGGATTCCTCCCCAGTTTTTCATAAAGCAAGTCAAAACACTCCTCATCTAACTCACATTTATCTTTGCCATTATTCATAAAGCCAATGACTTCAACGTTCTGCATCACTGCTTCGTCAGGTGCGAACAATGTGCAGCACGGTGATTTAAATTAACCACAAGCGGATGACACGATGCATCACTGTGCCTTCTGCTGGCCAAATAGAGAACAGCTGCTAAATCCTGCATTTGACAGGAGATCTGAGTCGTGGTTGGTATCACTTAGCGGCCGTTCCAGTTTTCATCTACACCCACGACTGCAGTGGAGGATAAACACAGCGAAAGTCACTGTGCCCACCTTTTCTGGCAGAATAAAATCATCGCATAAACACATCAAGGACATAAATCTTTTGTTTTGTTGTCATATGTTATCTTTGTAACGTCTCGTTTTCTTTTTTTTTTTACTTTTTGGGGTGAGATTTATCATTTAGCTGTGGGGGCGTGTCTTTGTCTCACCCAGAAGCCAAAAAATGTAAAGCACCCCAATAACGTCAGGCAAACTGCAGTGGGTGTCCAAAGCTTCAAAACAGGATGACCACAGTTGACTCATCTCCGAATGTTTTATGTGCACGGTATTGTACATTCTTTGACTTTTTTCAATGAACCTGAATTATTTCAACGCGGCCGCTGTGTGTTTGAACCGATGATTCAGCCGGGAGAGTTTCATGCCCGTCGAAATGCTCAAACAGGCCGTCACGTAACGTTGCAATTGGCAAAATAAATTAATTTCATCTTTTCTACCGGAACCCTGGCGGTCCAATATAACTTACAGTTTGCAACTCTGTGTCGCCGACTTTGGATTGGCCTTCAAAATTGTGATCGGATCAGGAAAGGAGGCCTGATCATTTCTTGCAACTAATGATGCTACCCTTAGACCGCAAATTGTTTGTTGAACCGTTTCATCCACTTAAAGATAGATAGATAGATATTTTATTCATCTCCAAGAGAAATTCACAAATTCAATGAGAGGTTTGTGGGCGTGTTTGGTGTATAAAGTAGTTCCACTCCCTTATAGCACAATTAAAGTCTCAATGGTCAAGGCTAAAACAAAACCTTGTCCTCCAGTGTAAAGAAAACGTGGAGATCTGAAGTCAAACCAGTGAAGTCTCTGATCTGACTGGTGCAATCACAGCGGAGTAAACACGAGTGCAGAACACGTGTGAAAACCCTCTGGGCGGCAGGAAGCAGACAACCACGGTGAGGCAAGGTGAAGTGAAGTGAGGGGAGAAGAGTTGTGAACGTGGAGCAGCACTGACCCGACGTCTGCTGT
>OMKZ01038700.1:6178-16271 GCA_900302535.1 Neoniphon sammara | reverse complement strand
GATGGATATTTGTGAAATGTATTTCTGTATATTCTATTTGCTACGCTGCATTCAGAAGAAGTCATTCCAAAAAAAAAAAAAAACTGGGGAAAAAGAGAAGAAAATACACCTGCCCACCTGTAGATGTTAACAAACTGTTTGCCCATCGACAGCGCCCCAGAGTGCAGGTCCAGTATGGAGGCCTGTAGGGGTCAAACGAAGAACATTGACAAATGACAAATGAGGTTGACGCTCAGCACAGCTCAACATATAAACACTGGCTGTTGATGCCCTTTCTAATACATTTTGCTGACTCTGTTGGTGTGTGGATATAATGGTTTCCTGGTTAAGTGCTGCTGTTTAAACTTGGCTGCGGCTGGTTCTGCTTGCTCTGCCCTTTACTTGTTATTGCCTGACAACTGCCCTGGGACACTCCTCTGTCTTTCACAAGCCAGCAAATAAGTCATTTTCTCAGAAGTGGCTTAGCACTCCATAAAGTGTCTCTCTATTGGCTGTGAACCGGGCCTCCTGGGGACGGGGAGCGGGGGCATGCCGGGGTCATCCAGACACCCCTGGACCAGAATATTACACCCCCGTTTAATGTGCCACACCACTTTGTCAAGCCATGACTCCACTTATTGTACCAGCCTGCCCTCTAGTGCCGACAAAAGGCACGTACAGTAGAGAGTATGGGGATAGCACTGAACATGTGCACCTTAGGGCTCAACCAGCATAATAACGTAATATTTACATAGATGATCTATATCTATGAACATCACAATTTTATTCTTACCGGTGGAAAAGCCTAAGAAACAGAATTTACACTTTCTTGAAACCACTTTCTTGATGCCAATATTATAATCTATATTTTCATGCAAACCTCTGATCTGATTAAAATTACTCATTGGAATCAATGCAACTTAAAGGCTTAGTGGAGTACCAGTGGGGTACTGATCAATTTTACAATAAATCTGTAATCAGACTCAATCATATGCATCTTACCGGGGAGTGGAAAATATTGACTGACTGGTAATCAATTCGGAATAAAAAGCCAATACCAGCCCAATATATTGGCAAGCCCATTTAATGGGTTAACCGTAGCACTATCAATGGGGACAGTTTGCTCAGCTTCAACAAGGGAGATGGTAAAACTGCTTTCCACCCATATATGTTCCCTAAGACATTTGGATGAGGGAACTATATACCTAACATACTCTAATTTTATCAGCAAGGAGTGCAGAAAGGTAAAATATTAGAAATATAAGGATAAGGAAACGACTTCTAATGTAAAAAAAAGTCGCTATTGGATTTGGAGTGGATCCACTTGAGATGCACTGAACTGTGCGTGTTTTGCATTAGAAATAGTCACCCTCTCCTTATTTATTAATTGCATGCCTTCAGTACCTGCTTGTGCTAAACCACTATGGTATCATTTAAGGTTTTTGGAAGATATACTCACTCCTCCTTCTGAACCAGCCAGTGCCAGCCCCCTCTCAGCCAGCCTGTGAGATGGAGACACAAAGTGTTCAAAGTAACTCATCAGTGCTGGCGAGAGGGAACACAGTGAATGGAAAGAAGAAAAAAAAAAAAGCAAGGAAAGGGCACACAGATACTGTTTACCTCCTGAGGGCCTGGGCTTCCTCCCTGGTCACCACGCTGTCTGTGACTGCACGCCCACACCTCTGAGGGGTGCATCCTGGGAGAGAGAGAGAGACAAGCAGGAGGCAAGTTTGGATAGGAGGCAAAACCAGTCCAACCTAAATCAACATCGATCAGCCCGGGCCGATTCATTGTCTGTTATCTTTGCATCAGCATTAAATGTTCAGGAAAAAAAAATGTCAAGAGAAACCATAAAAGCCGCATGAGGATTTATGGTTATGGAGGGAATGAAAGTGTAAGAAGACAAAGTGCGAGGTAAGAAGCTTATGGGAGCTTTGCCCATCAGTACTACAAAACCCTGGGCGTCCCTCCAACCTCCTGGCCCTCGTAATTCATTGCTGTAAGCCTGAACCCCCGCTATGTTGACACTTAAGAACCACAGTTGGAGCTCCTAGCAGCCCATGTGCTTAATAAGACAAATTTGCTATTTGAGCTACCTTTCTCGACCTCTTCAGCCTCTGCCAAGTTTAAACCCAAACCTTTTCAAAATGTCCAACAAAACCAGGCAAGCACGAGAGATTTATCTAACATTCTTGAATGTGTCCGCAACTTATCAATAGCTTTTGAGTTTAGAGAATCAGTGTATGTCAATTCTACTATGATTACACCTACTACATTTACACAAGCCCTTTAGCTTTATTGTGTGAGTTGATGCTTCATCCTGAAAGCCAGACAGCTATGGAAACTAAAAGCACACTGTGTTGCTCTGATCCAGATTATTCACATTTCTATTACGGCTTTTCACCACTAGAGGGCACACCATGCACAGGAATGACAAGCAGCTTTGCAGGTGGCTACTAGTTGAGGTTGCGCTGCTGCTGTTTTACAGAACCCAAACAAACCTGTTTCCTGTTATTTTAACTTTTCTCCTATAAATTAAAATAAGAGAATGGAGAAATAAGCTGTGACGGCATGTGTGCCTCAGAATAGTGTTTTTCAATTTCAAAAAGTTACATTTTTGGACTGGACAATTATAATTTCCTGACACTTCTCACATTCTGCTACTAACAGACTGAGTGAAAACCAACACCAGCAATGGCAACACTGGATTTGGAGGCTATTTATCAAATGGGCTTAACTTAATCACATCTAAGCTATGTTTACAAAGCAGAGGTGGCTGTTGAATACATGGCATGGCGCGGTGCCAACATGGGAGCCTCACCCGGGTAGCGTTTGTAGTTCTCGTAGTCTTCAGAGCACTGGACGGTGTAGACTCTGGGCTTGGGAGTGACCAGCTCACCCTGGCTGACTAGTGTTTCTGTGATTTCACTGTCCCGTGAGGTTATGTACAGCCAGGTGGACGCTCCACACACAGCCACAGCACCCAGCAGCAAGAGCAGGGGCCCTCGGGAGCCCCTCCATGTGGACGCCTGTCGCAGAGCATTACCTCTGACAGGGAGAGAAAACAGTGACAGGACTTGACTTTAAAGCAAAATTGCACTTTGGTAAAGTATTGGGTTGTAAGGTGACCTGGACATGATACTGCTATTTATTATTATTTATTTAATATCTCCAATTTCTCCATTCCTATGCATAACATGGCAAAACAGATTAACACTTTCAGCATATAAATCAACAGGAACAAATTGGATTAAGCAAATCTAAAAAAAAAAAACAAACAAAAAAAAAAAAACATCAAATCCTGGTACCCATTTTGTTTCGATTAATGACAATTTTGTGGTACCAATTTCTTGAGCAAATTAAACAGCTCTTTTCTTGTTATTTTCCAATTTGAATTGGAAAGTAGATCCGGCAGGTAGGATGTATAGAGAACTTCCACATAGTAGTCTTGAAAATGACTTAATATTACTTGATATTACTTTTGCAAACCACTGAAACAAAATGGGTACCGGGACTTGTTGTTTTTTATATTGGCATAATCCATTTTGTTCACATTCATTTCTGTGGAAAAAGTGTTATTTTAGGAAATGTTTTATTGTACTGTTGAAGTGAATGGAGAGATACAAATCCAGTATTGTGGATTAGCAGCCCAGGGGAGCACAGAGCAACTAGGCTATTTCACCACCATGTGGACTCAATATGTGGACCCCCAGTATTGTTTTGGTTTGCATCACCTCAATCTCATAATGTGACATCAATAGATGCAACCTGGCTGGTATCAGTGTGACTTAGTGGAAAATCTAAAGGTAGGTAAACTAGGACCTATATCACTGATCATTATGAGGCAAATAACCTGCAAGATAAACTGGATAAATTGGATCTATAGGCATTTAGGCATATAACGTTATAGGTGTTGTCTTTTCCTGGCTTTAAAGGCCGCATTATAGTAAAAGGATGCAATTTTCTGAACGTATTAGTTGTTCTATTATTTGCTTCTGCCATCACATCCACATTACTAATGGCTGTTTATCAAAAATCTCTTATGTAAACATCAAAAGCCCCTGCAATATCCTCACAGCTTGTCGATCAAATATATCGTAATATTTGATTTGGCCAATATCGTCCAGCCCTAAAGGTAAAAAACAAATGGTGGGTAAATCTATGCTGCAAATATAAAGGTGGGCAGACTGCATCCACCCCCTCTCCCCTTTCACCCTGCTCAGCGTCACACAGCGTCTGTTTCCCTCCCTGAGCCTACCTTTTGATTTTCTTCTCTATTCCATTTGTATCCGGAACTTTTCCTCGACGCTGCACTTTCATTTCGACTCACAATGCTCTTCGCCGAGCATTTAGAAAACACAGAAAAATATCAAAAGGTAATTCCTGTCCAGACAAAGCATGCACCATACTAACAGCTGGGCACTGCCATGGATACTTCCTGGTAGGCGCGCATCGGCCTATCTGATTGGCTCTTCGATAGAGTGGCCAGTGTTTACATTGAAACACGTCATCGAGTTCCAGAGAGTAAACTCTGAAATGCAGAAACAAAACAGACTACACAGCCTTTGTATCGTGCCTGACAGTCTCAGGTGGGCTATACATAAATCAAAGTGATACAAAATGCAGCAGTCATACTCTAATCGATTGTTCTGACAGCTGAGACGAAACTAATCGATTGCCTACATCGGTGCGTTAGCCCTTAAAACAGGTGAAAACGACTGACATCCTCTCGTGTGCGGAATGTGATCCAACTCGGTGTCAGTTCATTGCCTCTTTCTGATATCCCGCCGGTTGTGTCTTTATATTTCTGGTGAGTCAAACTGCAGAGGACTTAATATGCATGCACACATATAAACACAGGTATATACGCACTTATGCAGCAAATAGCTACTTAATGGGCTTGTAAAATATTACCCTGCTGCCTGTGACGAATACAAGCTAGAATGAAGTGCTCGCCTTGGCCCAAAGGAAAGAAACTCGTTCACCTGGATTTGAAAGGTGCACCTCCAAGAATTGAATACCTGCACAAGGTAAGGCCACACAGACATTAGCCCATAGGTAAACATGCGTTAGTCTCTTAAATTGTTTGTGATTGTTATAAATAATATGTTGTGTATATAGTTGATCGAGCTGTTCTCTCAACTGGGAGCTGATGGCCTTCTGGTGGAGTATGAGGACATGTTTCCCTATGAGGGGGAGCTGAAACTGCTGCAGGCCACAGCACATCCTGCCTACAGGTGGAGTTTGCATACTCACGTACACACATACACACACACACACACACACTCAAACATGCACACCAAAACACCAGACATTGCTTATTCCCCTCCCCACTAAAGTTATAACTGACATTGCTTTCTGATGGTTATTCCTCTGCATGTATGTGCACTTATCAAACTTGCAGGGTCAAGCATTTTGTGAGATCCTGTCATAAAGCTGTAATGCTTGTCTGGACTGAACTTCCTGTGCACTACAGAGATAACACTTTAGCTTGCCCCATCATAAAGATGCCTTGGATAAATCAACTAGTCTTGAATATGGCGATTCAATTGTCACTACACTCTGTTTGTACTCAGCCGTGAGGAGGTCTTGTCTATCCAGGATGTTGCCAAATCCAGAGGGCTGGAGGTCATCCCTCTGGTGCAGACATTTGGTCACATGGAGGTGAGGCAGGCAGCAGCCATTCTACCCTTCTGCTTTCTGACAGTGTCAAAATGGTTATAAAATTTTAGTTTTTATTTCAGGAGAGTAAAAACGGTCTTTGTCCCCATTGCTACTGCCTATATGGCAGCTACCCTCATCTCTCTCTCTCTCTCTCTCTCCCTTGGTTGTAGTTTGTGTTGAAGCATCGGTTGCTGTGGGGCCTGAGAGAGGTGGCCCACTGTCTGGGCACCCTGAACCCCCACAGAGAGGAAGGGGTGAGACTGGTGATGGAGATGCTGAGGCAGGTGGTGGAGCTGCATCCTGGCCTACAGACACTGCACATTGGATCAGATGAGGTGAGATCTTTTGGTCCTAAGATAGAGAGGCTGTGAACTTAAATCCTAGCTGCATCTGTGAACACCACTGTAGTATCAATAACCTTATATGCAGCACCCAAGTGCAGCGTAGATCCTCAGTGCCTCCTCATCTGCTGCCTCCGTTCCTCAGGTGTATATGCTAGGTGAGGGGGAGGAGTCCAAACTCTGGCTGGCCTCACCTGGACACACAGTGGAGCAGCTTTTCCTGAGTCATGTGACCAAGGTGGCCAAGGCCATCAAGGAGGCGTGGCCTCACCTCAACATCATCGTGTGGGACGACATGCTGAGAGAGATGAGCCATGACACAATGAAAGGTGAGGGGGAAACAGATCCACATTAAACCATGGATCCTCATTTAAGAAGGAACCCATTCTGAAAAGATATTTGTTGTCAGATTTGATTTGATGCAGAAGTATTTGGCCATACTATAAGTATACGGATAACAGTGAGGAGAGTGAAATATATGATCATAACAGACATATATACACATTCCCTGATTTGGTTACCTGCTAGAGACAGAAATAATGGCAAATTAAAGGTGCACTATGTAAAATACAGGGTGTCAACTGACAAAAATATCAAATAAGCAGGTCAGATATCAGTGGGTCAGCCCAACTTTCAAATTTCATGCTTATTTAGTTTTGGTAAGTAGAGTGGAAACAGCCCTCGCTTCAATACAATTTTGCACAGTGCACCTTTAAACTTTTTGATTTTGCTGTTGACCTGCTGGAACCCTCTGATGGACCCCTGCCAGTCCCTGAGCCCCATTTTAGGAACCAATGCTTTTGGTGGTATTAATGCATTCTAATGTGTCTTGACTTGTTTTCCATGTGGCAGCCAGCGGTCTAGTAGGACTGATCCAGCCCATGTTGTGGGACTACAACCCTGCGCTGGATGTGGACAGAACTGGTAAGAACTGCAGCATGAAGTTATAGACTGTGGGAATCATCTTTCAAACAGAGAAGAGAGTGTGGACACTAATACATTATCACGTTTTATATGACCTTTATTTGCACTTGAATTCTGGAATTTTGGCTGCTGACATGGGATCTGCTGATATAATGTGTTGTAGTTAATTCTTTGACCGTCCTGTCCAGTGTCTCTGCTAGAGAAGTATCACAGTGCGGGTCTGTCAGAGCTGTGGGCCGCCAGCTCCTTTAAAGGCTCCACCACTGTTCACTCCAGTGTGACCAGCACACAGAGACATGTGGACAACCACCTGCAGTGGCTAAAGGTGGCAGCCTCTGCCCCGCCTGGCATAAATCTGCAGGGCATCGCCCTCACAGGCTGGCAAAGGTAATAGCAAAAGAAATTTCTCAAAATTATAGTCCCACAGTGTCACAGTACCTTTTAATAAGATTACAGAGTTGGTGATTTTGCTTTGTGCTCCTTTGCTCTGGGTTTTGCATACTTTTTACCTGGTTCATTTTTACTCCCTGATGGCAGGTATGACCACCTGTCAGTCCTGTGTGAGCTGATGCCACTGGCTCTTCCATCCCTAGCAGCCTGTCTGCAGACCCTCATCCAGGGCCAGTTCAGCGTTGAGGCTCAAGGCAAGGTGATGAAGAGCCTGGGTGTATCCTCTGTGGAGGTCGAGGCCGTGGAGAGGTGAGGGTCAGCATCATGATGTATGGATATTAGATAGTCTGGTATAATATGCTCATTTCCAGCCTAACTTGATTATGTTCTTGCCCCTCAGGACTTGTGCGGATGAGCCGCTGTTTCCAGGAAGGAGGCTGGCCGAGCTGATCGTGGATCTCACATCACTGCTGAACTCAGAGGACTTGCGTTATTTTGAAAACAGCATGTGAGTTCTCAGCAGTGATCATAAAAATCATGTTTTCATGACCTAAGTCTACCACAAAAAGCCAAACTTCCTGCCTTTATGCAAACTTTACCAAGAGAAGGAAGTGCATTTCACTGACAGTTGAAATTTTTTGTTTGCTTGAGCCATTTTAGGTTTGTAAGAGGATGGTTCACCCCATATCACCGACAGAGGAAGATGGTCAACACTCTCATCACCATGCAGATTCAGAGTCATGCAACAATGTGAGCCTGAATCAGATACCTTTGTGCAATATCATGCTTTTTCTGAATTACAGGGTAGTCTGCAGACTTAAAAAGACTTAAATTATTGCTCATTTATAGTTGCGGAACCTTCAATAGCTAGTTCAGTCAGGTTTTAACCAGCTTCTTGTTACTTTGGTGTGAAATTCAGTTCCAAGTAACAGTGAAATGGTTTTAAAGTCTTAAATTTGTCTCTGCATTGTGTCTATTCATATATCCATCCTTTCTGAACGGTTTGACCCCTTCGCCCTGTGCGTCTGTCCTCAGGTTGTTGAGTGTGTTGCAGCAGAAGGTGGAGGCAGTGAGGGAGCAGATGGTGTGTCTGTACCCAGACTCTACAGCTGAGGAGTGGATAGAGCAGCATGTCAGCCCTGTAGCGGCTCCTCTGCAGAGGATCATAGAGGACATCAGAGCCTGTCTGGAGGAGACGGTGCCTCAGAATGACTCGCCATCTCCGCCTCAGCAATAAGCGACCCTGATGTCCAGACTGTGAGGATGAACGGTACGGGATCTGCAGAGGGACATACGATCAAAGTTCCCCTTTGATATGACCCCTTTGATTTAGGTGACCCGCTTAATTCTACAACCAGGAATGGAAAAGTGTTCTTACAGTGTTCTTAGAAGACCAATTCAATATGCTGAGTATGTGAATATCTTATCGTGAGGCCTCTATCTTTGACCTAAACATGAAATTTTAAATGATTGAATTTCATCAAACAAGACTTTGAAAGCCATTGGAATTTCATTGAATTTGAGTTCAAGAGAGATTGGGAACCCTGATGGGAGAATGGTAATGACTGTATGCTTGTGCAAGTCTAAACTGGTGTTTCTGGGTGCTACCTGCAGCAAATTGTAACAGTAAATTATAATAAAAGGACTCCATGTTTACATAAAAAATGAATTTTATATCAAAATAAAAAAAGACAAAAAAATCAAACAGTATCCAATCGAAAATCTCATTTGTCATTTCTTTTCCAAGCAGCATACACTCAACTTAACATGACCCAGTAGAGACGGAACCTTGATTCAATAATCTCATCACACAAAAACCAAATAAAAGCCCCCAAAAGAACACAGTGACGACAAGTTTTTGCCTGAGATCCATTCTTTGGTTTACAAAAAAAGACAGCATGTAAATGTTAACATAAAGACAAATGAACAGACGACGGGTAAAAGCTTTTTACCTTTCACACAAGATTCACTCTGGCCTAAGCCATGAAAACCCTTCATGCTTGATTATAGTTTACAGTCACATGCATTCATCTGGAGTGTGGGTTGGTATGAATAAACATGCAAAAGGTGATTATCAACTGGGTGGTCCACAAAACACTGGTGTTCCCTTTTATACTGTGGGAAAACATGAACACTTCAAGGGCTTCTCCACATAAACACTTATTACAGTAGGAAGGCACAGTTACTGCAGTCTAGAGGATGACTCTCAAATGGTAATTAAATCAAGAAGGCTTACACGTGACGTTCATTTACAGAGATCAATGTTTACAAAGATGTGACAGCAGCTATGTCAGCGCTGTGTTCAAATGGTCCTGAGAAACTCGAGTTTTCCTCATATTCCCTTGCAATGATATATGGAAATTTTTATGACAAAATTTTAAGTTTTGAATCCCAATTCACATCAAAATGAAGTATAAAAAGTTTAATTGTATGGGTTGTGATAACCTGCTGTATATATGAAATACAATTTGTAAGGCATAGTGAAAAATCCTTAAAAAAAGAGGTAATATCCTTACAGCTGAATGCACATGCTTACAGTGTTCTGTTTAAATTGCAGGTCACTGAAAGCCACACCCTCTGTAATGTGCTGGACAAAGCACTGCCCTAATGCCGTAAACATCCATCCACCAAACAGCTAAGACTACAAGTCACTGAGAGATCACAGTTCATCTCCTTCATCCCCTGAATCACTGCTGTGGTCCAAATAATCCTCCTCCTCCTCCTCCTCCTCCTCCTCCTCGAACTCGGCCTCTTGCTCCAGCAGCCAGCGCCGCTGCAGCTCCTCCAGGCCCAGG
>OMKZ01038697.1:18517-30293 GCA_900302535.1 Neoniphon sammara | reverse complement strand
CTTTACTTGTTGTCTTCTCATCAACATAATCTTAAGATTTAAAATTGCACAATCCTTTATAACCACAGCTAACCCAGATATATGACAATATCTTCAATATGTAAAAGACTCACTACAGAAAAGGTTTTGGTTGAATCGTGAATATGCTAATCATTGCGAAGCCACAAGTCTCTCGATCATACTTTCCATGTTTCACCGATGATACAGCATGACCTTCTTCAGTTGGTTTTCTTTCTCCTGTGTTGTGGCCTGATGAGGAAGTTGGTTTATGGCAGTGGAACATCAGGTCATTTAGAGCACCACCTGCATCGACCATAAAAAAAAAGAGATGATGAAATCAGCAGCTGGACAGGGGAGAATGTTTATCATGGCCATGCTGGCTCTCACTCGAGGAACAAACTGTTTTCTTGTGCCATGGAGGTCTGAACCTCTGGTGGAGGGAGACTGTTGAACTTTTGCAAGGCTTGGGTTGATACCTGATAATACTGAATATCACGATACATATTTGATTGTGCACATGACGATTTTGATTTATGTGAAATTCATCTACATAAGCATTTAACTTAGGAGATTTTAGAGGAAGAATTTAGAATACAGTAAAATAAAATAAATTTTTTTTAATGGTTGGGTTGGATTAGTCACCCCTCTCCCCGTAAAATAGCGATATTCAATTTTATTGCGATATTTCAGTGAGACAATATCGTAATTTTCAATTCTTGATTTGTTGCAGAGAACTCACCTGACTTACTGCTCATCATAAACATTAAAAGAACAAAACGTTCACGCAGAAAGCAGGCTTCATGCAGCTGGGTGACACAGACAGGCCTTTAGACAAACAGCAGGCCAATTAAGTATAATCAGCATCCTTATTAACAATCTATCATTCAGGATGTCCAAATCAAATTGATGGCCACTCAGTGTTTATTTGATCATACAGCCCCTTATTAATATTCACAGCTGCACTGCGTTGACAACCTTTTATTTATTACGGTTTGGTTTCTCAGTCTGAGTAATAATTAGAGGGCTAATTGCATCTCACATGGTTCCTCTAATTAAAACAGTCAGCTTGCTTTCCTAGTCTGCCTCTGTTGCCTAGGCGTTAGACTGCTGGACTGTAGGGTTCATGTCAGGGAGAGCCCTCAGGGACGAGCTAATGAGGAGGAAGAAGAGGGAGGGAGGAAGGGAGACAGCTGTTAGTGCCTAATTCTCACCGATTCTGTGCCCCTCGCCACCGGTTTATGTGAACTCCAAACAACAAAATGAGTAAACGGCACCATGGGGAATGGAAATTAACTGAATAAGATGGGTTTGTGACACTGGATTTGTTGACTTTAGATAACATTCAGTTGGGAAATCTTTTTTTTTTTTTTTTTTTCCCCCCCCCCAAATCAGAAGCACCGCTGTGCAGGTTAGGCGTGTCCTCTTGACAACCTGCACTGTATAAGTATGTTTTGGCTTTCCATGGCTGTCAAGAGCAGACATGTTTTGGTATGTATTTCAAGAGACATGACACCAGCAATGTTTTCCTAATAAACAGGAGGACGGATTTTTCTCTCTATCATTTTGAACCTATCGCTCAAATGAAACCTCAGCCTCATTAATGAAGAGCAGATTTGAAAAGAAAATTTAAATCTTATGCATGCCTTTGGTGTGCGTGAGTGTGTGTTGGGAGGGAGGGGGCTGGTGTCACGGTGTTTAACATTGCAGACAGCTGACTGAGCGACTCATTCATGGTGCCAGTCAGAACCTGTCTGACCAGCTCAGGGGACTGACTGAACTCTTACCAAGGGAAGGCAGCCTGTTTTCTTAAGACACTCTTCCTGGCTTTAAAAACTTTTCCTTTGGAAAGATCCTCTTGTGTCTGCTGTGCTTATCAGTAATACAACCTTCCTTATCCATACACGTTGTTGCGTAATGCTAAATAGCTTACATTATCGGTCGCTCTATCTTTGACCCATGTTGTGCTTTATCAATGCCTTCTTTGTTATTAGCAGTGAAAGTGCATGATTCAACATTTTAGTCCTAAGTTGTTTTTTGTCAATTCAAGGAGTAGCCCTAAAAAGCAGATGTGCTTCTGGTCGGCTGAAATGATTAAGATTTTATTCATTATGAGATTTAGTAATTTAAAATTCCCTTTTGCTCACATGGAATCTGTGACACACAGAAAGTCTTCTCTTCTCAGAAATGACACGGCCTAGAGATGTTGGTCGTAGCGGTTGTTTTAACTAGCCTGAATAGCAGTGGAAAGATCCAGGCGTTTGCCAGTATAAATACAGCCAGCTCACTTTGACTCATGAGCAAGCACTCACTTCATTGCTGGGATTTGATTCCCATTGTAGATGCAACCCAGATCAGCTATTTTCAGCTGAAAGTTGGCCAAGTTATGACTACACAGACTCAGTTCACATAGACACACACAGAACTCATAAACTCAGTGTGTTGCATAAATGGGTTTCAACAACATTTATATGAATCTTAACCAAGTCCTCTTTTTTTTCCCGGTCCTACAGTATGCCAAGGCATCACCAACAGACTGAACCTGTTGAGTTCCAAAGAGGACCACTACATGAACATGGTGAAGACCTACAGCAACTGCACTGTGGTCTTGGAGAACTTGGAGGTCACACACATGGAGGATCACCATGACCTGTCTTTCCTTAGGGTAAGGGCTGGACTCCATTACTGGTGGAAACATGACTGCATGATACACACGGCACGTCACAGATGGTGCAAGGATCCTGCTAGCTTTTTTTAGAAGTGTCTTTGGTGGTCTGCAGCCAGTTTGCCAGGCAATCTGTCCTGGATACTCGAAGGCTCTTCACTGCTCTTATCGCTTCAGTTCAGATAATTAAATGTGATGGAGGGTGAGTCCATAGTGACAGATGATTCAGTGTGTTTATAACGCTCTAGTAGGAACCCTGCTTGAACCCTGAGCTGTAGCAACAAAGTTATGAACACCACGCAGATGTGACTGGAGACCACACATGCGCTGTCTCTCAGACATGCGCACACACACACACACACATGCACAGATATGAACATACACGCAAACATAGAATAACATACTCTGAAATTATACAGTAATACAAACTAGTTCTAGCCTCTGAGTAATACAACCCCTGTGCTAGGCTCGGGTGATACACAAAATTTATTATCATGATACTGAATATCACAATTTTTATACTTAACTCAACATCAACCCAATATTTCATGAAATCCATTTGTTTTATTTATTTTTATTTATTTTGTTCTAAATTCTTCTAAGAACTCCTAGTTCAAATGTTTCATATACATAAATAGTACATATAAAAATATATTATTGTGGATTTTGTAAAAAGTATTTGCATTATGGCCACAAGTATGACAATATTCAGTATTATCAGATATCAGCTCAAGCCAACCCTGTGCAAATACAAGTTCCAGAAGTGTAAATTAAGACTTTTAACCAGGGTTTTCTCACTTGTTCACCCAGTCTATTCAGGAAGTGGGGGGCTATGTGCTGATCGCCATCAACACAGCTTCCAGGATTCCCCTGGACAACCTGCGTATCATCCGAGGCCATTCACTCTACGACGGAGGTTTCGCCCTCGCTGTGCTGCTGAACTACAACAAATCTTTGGCTCAGGGCACCTCCGAGATTCCTCTTACCAGCCTGACAGGTCAGTGCACCTGTCAAGCTCAGTATGATATCTCCATTTTCTTTCCCCGCACCTTGTAAAATCCACTCACTGCTCTGTCTTTTTCTGCAGAGATTCTTAAAGGAGGGGTCAAATTCTCAGGCAACCAGCTGTGCAACGTGGAGACGATCCAGTGGCATGATATTGTGAACATGGACAGTAAACCCAACCTGGAGCTCCCAGAGCCTAGCAACAACCCACGTTGTACGGAGTTTAGTTTGATTTACAACAGAAAAAATATACAAGCAAGTTGTTGATTAGTGTAATACAACAGTCATTCAAGGATTTGATGTGAACATTGTGTCCTCTTTTGTTATGCAGGTAAAAAGTGTGACTCAAGTTGCTTCAACGGCTCATGCTGGGCACCCGGTCCTCAGAACTGTCAGACTTGTAAGTCCTGATGGGGGATTATTTAATTTTCTCTGGAGAGGGGAAAAACCAGCATTAAAATACATATTTTCTCTTAATTTCAAAATCAGATGCAAAATAAAGCTGTTTACCTTTTGCTGTTTACTCTGCTTAATTTGCCTGCTTCTGTCTCCAGTGACAAAGCTGAACTGTGCGCAGCAGTGCTCTAAGAGATGCAAGGGGCCTTCACCCAGCGACTGTTGTAATGAGCACTGTGCTGCCGGCTGTACTGGACCCAGGCCCACCGACTGTCTGGTGAGAGAAACACACCTTTTTATGGGATGATCAAGAAGTGGGGGAGAAGAAAATAAGAAAAACATTTATTGAATCATATATCTCTATTACATCTTAAGTAGAAGCATCACAAGGAAAAAGGCTCTAAGCAAAGCGTGTGTTTTCTGATCAGAAGAGCATTGAGGTTGGTCTCAGTGCATAGACGTGACTACTGATTTAATCTTTCATTCGGTGGTGCCTCGAAAATCAGTCTCTGCTCTCCGTCTCTGTGCAGCTTTGAGGCTTAAGCCGAGAGTATGATAGAGGAATGCAGTGTTATCATTAGCGCTGGGCTCTGTTATGGTCCCAGTGTGCCTGATGGCTGTTGTTTGTGCGGCAGGCCTGTCGGGACTTCCAGGATGACGGGGTGTGTAAGGACTCCTGCCCGGGCCTCATGCGCTACGACCCCAACCTGCATCAGCTCGTACCCAACCCTCACGGAAAGTACAACTTCGGGGCGACCTGTGTCAAGACCTGCCCACGTAAGAACTACCAACAACAGACAAAATTGTCATCAAGTACTTTTATTCAGTCCAGGTTGGGAGTAAACCTGTGCCCTTACCAGGAAACCCATGCTGTTCTTAGTTATTGGTGTATTTATTACCATACATAAAAGCAAGAACTGTAGCTGTTGTCGTGACAGCCAGGAAAAATAAAATAATACTAGAGGCTTTCACTTGCCAATGTGCAGCACATCATGCATGAATATGGGCTTTTTCACATTGTGGTGTGCTGAACAAGTGCCCGGGTCGTCCCTCGGGGTTGTTAGACATTCAGCGGTCATAGTCTGTCAGAGTTTAATTATAAACTGTACAAAACAAGGAAAGAAAATGATTGAGTTTCAGGGTGTGTTAATGCAACAACTTTGCTTTCTCAGTTTAACTTGCACAGTTCTACCACAGCACTGCTCCATCTATACCGTTTGACCTGCGGTATTATTATGTACCTGAAATTATAGTGGAGGTATAACTCAAACAAGTTATAATTGCTGAAAGGTACAATTAGATTGGTTGTCATATCCTTTGACTTTATGAGCCCAGATGTGTAGTAATGCAGGTTAAGTGTTTGTGCTCATGCATATAAAGTAAACAGCTTGCATTTTATGATTCATCCCAGATAATTACGTTGTGACGGACCACGGAGCGTGTGTGCGGACGTGCAGTGGGAACACATACGAGGTGGACGAGGGAGGAGTCAGGAAGTGTGCCAAGTGTGAGGGGCTGTGCCCAAAAGGTAGGAATTAAGCCTTTATATTACCTCTATGTAACCTGGGGACATTGTTCTGATTGCATGTATGGAGTTGCGAAGTGGGCGGAGCTGCAGGTTTTGGAAGAATCCATTGTTTTCCCCCATTTGGAATTATATTTTAATGATAACTGCAATATTACACAACATACAATCACAGGAGTCTCCTGCATATGTAAATAGTGCTACAGGTTTATGTTTTGGCCATCTGTTCTTTGTTTCTGAAATCACAATTTTCTGTGGCTTCGATATGTCAAATACTTGTGTACCCATGAGCGTCAGGGACTTTTACCAGTGTTTCCCCTACCATTAATGGGGACCCCCGAATGAACTGCGGTATCACAGTTGCTGAAATGTTCCAAGGATGTCTCTATGAAGTGGAATCGCAGGAAACAGAATTTTAAGCTCAGCGATTGCATGCCTCTTTAGGCAACGCACTGTGGGATTTGTTGTTGACTTACTGTGTGTCCTAAAAGTTGTTGTGTAACACACGACTGTTCCTTGGAATTTTTTTGAGTAAACCTGATTTATTTTAACACAGTTGATATTTGTTTTTACTGATAACTCAACCAGGAAAGTTTCATGCTCATTTGAGTGTTGGAAACGCTCAAACAGGCAGTCACGTAACATTGCATGTGGGAAAACGAATGGGATTTTTACTTCCGGATCCCTGGCCAGCCAATAAAATGCCACCCACACTTTCCCAAGCTTGCACAGCGTAGTTTGGTTCTGTTTCCAAAATTAGAATAAGATCGAGAGATGTGAAATGTTTCCTGTGTTGATATTTGTTTTCCCTGTTGTTGTTGATTACTTACAGTTTGCAATGGACTTGGGATTGGAAATCTGGCTAACGTCCTGTCTGTCAATGCCTCCAACATCGACTCTTTTAAGAACTGTACCAAAATCAATGGCAACATCGCTATCATTCGCCCCTCAATTTATGGGTGAGTGAGGGACACTCAGCATGTTAACAGCAATACTACCTGAACATCAAGGCCTTAATGCCTGTCTGTATTAATTACAATACATTACTAGATACCTTTGTCACATACATCCTTGTTATTTGTAGGGATAATTATACCAAAACACCAAAGATGGACCCTGCCCAGCTTGATGTGTTTAAGACAGTTAAAGAAATTACTGGTAAGACCTGAGTAATGCAGTAACACACGTTTATAACATCCTGTCATCCCTCAAATTACAAGCATTTGTTTGCACTTCCTATAAAAGTTTTGCAATCGTTTTCTTTGCTTCAGGATACTTACTGATTCAAACATGGCCAGAGAACATGACGTCACTAAGTCCCTTTGAGAATTTGGAGATCATCCGTGGGCGAACCAAGCGGTATGTTCCTTGTAAAGAAACTCCGTCGATTCACAACCATTAGATCACAAAGGAGGAATTTCCTTTAGGAGTCAATTATTATCCAGTGCAGTCGTGAAATCTTTATTTATTTTTTTTATTTCTCCTCTCCGCTTTCTCCCATTCCCGCTTTTCCCATTGGTGTTTTAGTGGTAGTCGTAGTTTGGCTATCGTCCAGCTAGGAATCAGCCACTTGGGCCTTCGCTCCCTGAAGGAGATCAGCGATGGCGACGTCCTCATCACCAAGAACTCCAATCTGTGCTACACCAGGAAACGCCACTGGAAAGGGCTCTTCAAATCAAAAAGCCAGACACTTAAGATAGAGGACAACGCAGATAATGCCACCTGTGGTAAATTTGCTTCTGTCTTGTCTTGAACACAGAATGCATGTTTTTGTTTGTTGTTGTGTGACTTCTCAATATGCGGTGAAATTAGTGAAGTCTGATTTACAAATGGTCTCATCAAGGGGGAAAGCTATGATTTTTTTCTTATTCCCATATTTGTTTTCAGCTCTGCAGAACAAAACTTGTGACAGGAAGTGTACCAGGGACGGGTGCTGGGGCCCGGGCCCCACCATGTGTTTAGCCTGCCGTGATTACAGCCGTGATGGGAGCTGTGTTGACTCCTGCAACATCCTGGAGGGGTAAGGGAGGAATCTGGCTCTCACTCCCTTTTAAGCCCTGAAATGCAGTGTTACTTATTTTAGACAAATAAACAGTCTGACCATCAGATCTGTGCGTACTACAGTTGACTCCTTTAAAGTCTGTTTTCATATCGTGAGCATTTATTTCCTGACTATGATATCAGATGAGACTGAGGATTCGTTGTTGAGGCATTACTGAGCCCAAGTGAGACTTAAGGTATTTTGAAGTTAAACCTCCAGTAGATCTTTAGAAGACAAACACCGTAGCTGTAATGGCACACTCGCTCGTAACTGTTTATCTTCGGAGATCTCTGTCAAACATTGAATGTTGCCATGCTTACAATTTAACTCCTGCCCTCAATAAAGGGATCATGTATTTCACTTCAAATGCAACTGTTTGAAATTAAGTGAGCCAGCAGAGAGAGTCTGTCAGCTTTGTTATTGTTTTTGCAGAGAACCACGAGAGGCAGTAGTGAATCAAACCTGCGTGCAGTGTGACTCTGAGTGTCAGCCCCTGAATGGAACCGCGACCTGCAGTGCGCCTGTATGTGTGCCACCAATAACCAAACTCTATTTACTTGTATATATCCTGAAGGGAAAAATCCACCTTAAAACACTGTCCCAAAACATCTATTAATATACCTTATACTTTCAGGTCCATTTTGCCCTTTGGTGTATTTTCTTTTTCCTGTGGATAACTGGCCAAACATAGATAATGTAATGTCACATAGAGAGACTTTCAACACAGTTACAATGGTGTTTGACAGCAGAAAAAAATTCAGTTTACTTAAACGTCAGGTTTTGACGTCAGCCCCTTCAGATCAAAAAGCAAGGTTATTTTTTTTCCAGCCTCACTATTTTGTAGACACAACCAAAGTTCAACAATCATGCAGGAAGAAATCCATCTCAAAAAGGCAGAATAAATTTCTCCATCGACATTTGTCTCAATAGACAAGAGTACAGTCACTTCACAGGACATGAATTGGTTGCATTTTTAGTAGAATTTAGTGGTTGTGGTGCTGAGAGGGAAATGTATTTTTTGAAAATGAACTACAAACAGGACTATAACTCTTAAAACATTACATTTTCAAAACCACTGAAACATTTAATACTGGGTCCAGATTTATCCTCACATCACAGAGGCTAATCCGATTCCACTCAAACACAACCAAGCTCGAATTATGGCAGATCATGTCTGAAGCCCAGCATATTTTCTCATAGGAGCCTTACTTCCAACTAACCATCCAGCGATGATATACCCACTTTTTATTCCCTTTCTGTCTGTTCTCCTCTCCTCCTCCTCTCCTCCATTTCGCCATTCTAGGAAATGTAGGAAATCACCAACTAAAACAAATGCAATTTTAGGGAAGAAAAAGCAAATTAGAACACTTTATCGCAAAATAGTTCCTGGAATGCACTGAACCTCAAAAATTGATGATATCTAACAGTGTAAGAAGGTGGAATTTTCCTTTAAGTGCCTTAAGTTTTTCTGCCTGAACTAAAGTGCCTAACATGACTGGGTTTTCTGTAGCCAAGCATTTGTGGCTTTATGAGGAAGGAGATTTCAGTTTGCTTTGAGAAATTACTCACTGGAAAGAGTTCGGTCTATACTACAATGAAACAGTGCAGGCTACATAATATCTGCTGTGAATCTGAGCCGAGTTGTAAACATGATGAGCCTTTCTTTTTCACTTCCAGGGTCCTGGAAATTGTACTAAGTGTGCCAACTTCCAGGATGGACTATTCTGTGTGTCTCGCTGTCCCCAAGGCGTGCCAGGGAAGGACGACACTCTCGTCTGGAAATACGCAGATAAGATGAAAGTCTGCCAGCTGTGCCACAAAAACTGCACCCAAGGGTAAGCGCATTGTTAGCCGACCCAAGGACAGTGCTAACCGACACCATTTCACTGTGCGGAACAGGATACAGACATTTAACATAGTGTAAATGTTTCCTGACAAATAACATTTATCTGTTATAACACTGATCCAGAAACGTATTTCAAACCAGCAGTGTCAACTGTACCATTATTCTGTTATTGTTGGCACAATGTGGCTGCTGAACTGCTGAGCGGGCTGTTCCAGGCCAAAGGGTGCAGCTGCCACATTAGCCACATGTTGATGATGAAATTAATAGCGAGGTTGGATATAACTGGGTGAGATGTTATGGATTAAGTTTAAGCCCAACTAATAGTATTATTGTCAATGAGTAGTATGGTGTGATTACTGTAGAGGTGAGTGGTTCCATGCCGCCGGTTTCTCGGGGCTGTTTGGTCCTGATTCCCACTTCATAACCCTAGTATCCTACAGTTTCCACTTTCAATCAACATCCTTTCCTCTAACATCCAAGCCTGGTTTCTATGAAGGTGAACAATTCGGCAGATGGGTCGCTTTATTCTGACAGGTTGTGGGCGGTACAAGGAGCTCTTTGGCGCTTTGGTGTTGCCTTTTGTAACGTTGCGTTGTTTTGATGATTTAACATAGCTACCTACAGTAGCAAGTGCTAATTAGGTCATTAAAGAAAAAAGAAAAAAATAAAATAAAATGAGTTCAGAGCTCATTATGAACTCCAGTGATGGATGCAACCGTTATCCCAGCATTCTTAATGAATGATAAATGCCTGTAGATTTTAAAGGAATATTTAACCCAAAACGATCATCATTTACTCACCCTGAGTAGTCTTGAATATCCGGCGAAAAAGGCTTCAGTCACATATTTCATGGAAAACAAAGCTTCCAAAAAGTAGTCAATTCTGTTAGCGTTGAGTTGTACCGAACTAGCAAGCTTTTAATAATAAGAGTTTCCCTGGAAATGAATGGCGTGCTGGTGGTTTGTTGATTGTGTTGCTATATGAATACACAGTAAAGGATAGTTGTATCAGATCTTTTGTATTGATTTGTTTACAGATGCAGTGGGCCTGGTCTTATAGGCTGCCAGACTAAAAGGTGAGTAAATGGTCATTGATACTTAAAGATACACTGATACTTCCTGAAGTAGAGATTCTAATCTCATCTTGCTTTGTTGATTGAATCTATGTACGTGCTTTATTTTCTGTCTGCATTCTTAAATTCTTATTCACCTGTCTTTCAGCCAGTCTGGCCTTTCCATGATTGCAGCTGGTGTGGTTGGCGGCCTGCTAGCTCTCATCATCGCAGGCCTGTCTGTCTTTGTGTTGTTACGCCGACGCCACATCAAACGGAAGAGGACCATGCGCAGACTTCTCCAAGAGAGACAGGTAAGGAAGCTGAGCTCACAGAGACGTTTAGAGTAGTTGGCTGGGATGTCAGGTTTAATTTGCTCTTATCATGTGTCAGAATTTAAAGGTGCACTATGCAGAATTTCAAAGCGTCAATTAATGTGAAAACGGTTTAGACCCAACTGACAAAAAACATAGAATATGCACATAATTTGTCAGTGAATCCAGCCAGCGATGGGAACCATGTAGACCCAACCATCAAATTTTGTGCTTATTCCATTTTTTTTTGTTGACTCTGCATGGTCCTCACCCCAGGCAATTTTGCATACAGTGCACCTTGAAACAGATGTTGAAAGACATTGTGGGCATGAACTTACATCAAGTCAATTCGATTTTTTTTATTATTTATATTGAATATTGATCTGCTATAATGCCTTGGGAGACACTATTTGAGCTGTAAAAGCGTTTTTCTTTCAGTTGGTTGAACCTTTGACTCCGAGTGGAGAGGCACCTAACCAGGCTCTGCTCCGGATCCTGAAGGAGCCCGAGTTTAAGAAGATCAAAGTGCTGGGATCAGGGGCTTTTGGTACAGTGTACAAGGTAATGACATGAAGTTTGTTTCTAAATGCCATGTTGTCCAAATTCCCATCCCAACCACTGTACTGCTGAGCTGTACTGAAGCTAGAGCTCAGGAATACGTGCCAAGACTACGCAACCAACACCCCTCAGCGTTTTCCTTCATCTACATCTGTTGTCAATTTTTCAATTAAACGTCACATTGCTAAGTTACGAGATCATGCATCAGTCATTCCATACACACTTTCACTGGTGTGTGTGTGTGTGTGGAGTCTGGCGGTGCTGCACGTACAGTGTGTAAATGTGTGTGTAAATTTGTGTGTGTTTGGACATACATGCACAATCACATATGTCTGTGTTTGTGCATTTGTTGGTTTGTTTGTTTGTACATGTGTGAGT
>OMKZ01038697.1:3874-16389 GCA_900302535.1 Neoniphon sammara | reverse complement strand
GGAAAGTTTTTTTTTTTTTTTTTTTTTTTTTTTTTTGCTGAGACACACCTCAAAGGGACAAATAGCAGCTTGTGGCTGTGAGCAGAGTGAGAAGCAGACAGACACACTGACGCCATAATATTTTTATAGTATTTTTATAGTTATTCAGTATTGTTACTGCTGCTTAAGGTTCACCCTTCAAGATCAGGCTGCTGTATTAAATAGTTTAGGCCTATATAGACTCAAACTATTTAATAATTTAATTGTTACATTTTCTGTAAATAAAAAAATAAGTTACAAGAGCTTTATTGAACTAGAAGTACCAGTGTGTTGTCTCATTATTGCTTCTCATTACTCCATCAAAGCTGCATGGTAATTCAATTTGGGTGGCAGTGGTCTTAATGAATTTAATAGCTTTTAAATTCCCAAAAACATATTTGTGTGATTCTATTGCATTTGATTATGATTATAATGATTTTGCTTAGGCTATTATTACGTGGTCTATCAACATTGAAACGTGTGCCACTGGATTTTCTGATTGCCATAATGTCTATAATAAAAAAAAAACATTAATACAAATACTACTGCTAATAATAATAATGTTAAAACAACGAATAGTGAAATAATCTGCGTCTGATTTGTCTGAGAAAACTGAGTCAGTATAGCCCTACATGTATCACAGCAGCCTCAGTAAGGTGATCTGCCATTCTGCTTGTAGCTTCACATGAATTGCATTTTTGCTAAAAGGGGGCCTTGCTGTAAAGTAATCACACTTGTTCCATGTCATGAAAATGTTATTGCTGCATTTCTAGTTTTACTCTAGATTGTATCTTTTCTAAGTAACATGATGTGAGTAAAATCTACAGTCAGTAAAGTCACAGTGAAAATCAGTCTATCTCTGCCTGTTTTAAGACGTTCCTGGCTTCACATAGATCTGTTTTTTCTCACATGAAATTGTCCGAGAGTTGCGTTTAACTTTATCTACATGGTCAGTCATGAAGTCTTCCCTTTCTGCAGGTACCAATTAAATGGATGGCTCTTGAATCCATCCTGAACAGAACGTACACACACCAGAGTGATGTATGGAGCTATGGTAAGTCCTGTGCATTATGGTTTGAATATTTATTCTACCTCTAACCCAGCAAAGCATAAAACCCTGCATGCAGTGTCCCAGATTATTCTTGAAGCATTGTGTAACTTCAGATATGTAAAACAGCTGGGCCTTTGTACTCCAGAGTATTGGTGACAGTTGCGTCGGAGAAATTTATTTCCAATGAAGTGTTCTAACAGCATGTGAGAAAGAAGAAAGCACAGTCTTGTTTAATGTTTTGTAACTTCACATATAAAACTCCAGATCTTGTTGTTTCTGGATCCAGTAATGGAGCAGTTGTCAAAATCATGAACACAAAAGGAGTAGGGAAAACATCTTGCTTGCATCTGGGATTTTAAGATACAGGTACCAGACACCTACACTCCAAGAAGTCTCAGATGGATAGTATCATGTCAGGAAAAAAAAAGAAAAAGAAAAACTTGCCTCAGCCCACGTGAACACTTCTTCCAGTTCAGGAGCACACGTACGCACAGATGCCTACGCACAAACCAAACACAACACACCGCCACACACAGCTCTTGTGTGGGCCAGCCTCCAAATCTTTTCCCTTGGGTTTGATCATACCTTCCGCTCAATAAGGCAAAACCATCAGCGGCCCCTGGCAGGAGTGACAGGCTTCCTTTTCCCCCTTTTCCCTTTTTCAATTGCTCCAAACACAGAGATGCATCCTGCCAACTCCCACTCCTCCCGCCACGGCCAATTTGTCAACTATTCTGATATTGTGTGAAGTCTGGGAAACTTACATCCTGTTACTATCTTTCCTCCCATTTTGGAGGGAACAAAACAGTCCTTAATGGTGGCGCGTCAGACTGAAATACGCCGTCTTTCCTCCTTTCTGTAGGTGTTACAGTTTGGGAGCTGATGACGTTTGGGACCAAGCCTTATGATGGTATTCCAGCCAGTGAAATAGCCGGCGTCCTCGAGAAAGGGGAGCGGCTTCCTCAACCACCTATATGTACCATCGATGTCTACATGATCATGGTGAAATGTAAGCTTGGAGAAAGGTTGAAACCTACACAGTAGAAACAGATCTACATCTGTAAACTGACTTTATTTGATAAGGTGTATCATTGTATTTTTTTTTTTAAGAAATACATTTGCACACCACAACACTTCCTGTACATATATGGGTAGACGTAATTTAAATACAGATCACATTTGCACATCTTCTTCAGTTTTCAGAAGTCTATTCATTGTTATATTTTGTACAGGGCTGGGCTATTTTTACAAAATCAAACATCTTGATGTCTTTGATTGAATATCACTATATCAATATTGTAAGGATAACTATTGGTGCTTTCATAAGATATTTACACATAAGAGATTTTTGATAATCAGTCATTAGTCATGTGTATATGATCATCAAGCAGGTAGAGGCAAATCATAGAAGAGCTAGTACAGTCTTTACTGTAATTGAGCCTTTAAAACCAGGAAAAGACAACACCTGTTCCATATAACAATATTACAACATTTAGTCTCAGATAACAATATCAATATGATATTGTTATATTAGCCCAGCCCTAATTCTGTATATACTAATGGTGTTTTCATTATGGATCCACTATTTCATCCTGTATACAAACTATTTTGATTTCACTGCTTATATTCTATGTGTATGCTGATATTCTATCTTTTCCCTGCGGAGTTCTGTTACTTTTGCTGGTGCCTCACAGGGAACATTAAAGTTTCATCTCTTCGTCTTAACTCATGATCTGTTGATGTCTCTCCTCAGGTTGGATGATTGATGCAGATAGCCGGCCTCGCTTCCGGGAGCTAATGTCTGAATTTACAAAGATGGCCCGGGATCCTTCCCGTTACCTTGTCATTCAGGTATCATTTTACCTGCTCACACACCCGCTAACCTCTTTAAAATCTGCCCCTCGTTTGAACTTTTGGTAGATTTAACCTTTATGATCCACTATGGCGCAAAGTAAAAGTCTATTTCTTTTGCAGGGTGATGACTGCATGCACCTGCCGAGTCCTACAGACACCAGATTCTACCGCAGCCTGATCAGCGGAGAGGAGATGCAGGATGCTGTGGATGCAGACGAGTACCTGGTGCCCCAACACGGCTTCTTCAGCAGCCCCAGCACCTCCCGTGCACCACTCCTCCACTCCACAGTACGCTACTCCATATCTCTTCACATACCATGTAGAGTTTTGTATCAGGCCATGTTTGTTCATCTGTCTATTCATTATATGTGACCTCAGGTGATATTTTAGACACCAGAGTTTGATGTAGGGATGATGCATCTTAGTTGAGACCCAGAGACCCAGTCTGATGAAAAATACCAGCACTTTTGTCTCAACAAAAGAGCTGACTCCTGGTCCAGTTTTGCTCCCAACCAATAGTTGGACAAACAATAAATCACAGCAGGAAAGTTTTACTTGATCAGCTGTCCACCACATTTACCATATTCTTCTGCCCCGTGTAAAAGCAAAGATTAATCTATTAAGAAATTCCACACTATACACCAGAATTGCACTTTGCAAAACTGAGTAGTGAATTGTTTGAAACTTTAATTGTGCTATTTTAATCATGCATTTTGGGAAATAGGAATTCTGCATAATTCATTATATTGCAAGTCAGAACGGGAATAAAGTCAGGCTCATTTTGAGCTTGTTAAAAGCAATTAAGTTTCCCTTTCAGCAGAGGAAGCAGGACACATTGGCCGTTTGCTTAGTTAATGCTGACTCTTTTTGCCATCACGGTGAAATTGAATCTGTGCAAACGTACGGTGAACAGAGGGAAACTAATTGGCTTGACTTAAATCTACGTGGGCAGCCATACTTGGCCTGAAGCAGACTGACCCCAGTTGCCCTCATTGAGTTTAACTGTCACCGCCGGGACTATTCTTCCTCATCCTGACCCCCTGCCCACCCGAGCTCCATCATCTCTCCCTCTCCCACGTTTCCTCCCAGGTGCCCTTTGATTAATGACAACCGAAATGAGGAGAAATGATCTGCTCTGTATGACTTCAGATTCAGCGAAGGCCATGTGTAGGTCTGGCTCTTCTATCCGGGATCGGTGCCTGCTGCTGAAAGCCTGGTTAGCCCATATGAGCTTTCAAGTTTGATTACCTTTGCAGGCAGGCAAACTTGTTAAAATCTTTCTGCAATATAAGAGCGAAGCTCAGAATGGGCCTGTTTTTGTAATATGATTGTTGGGGTGCAGCGCTCTTCAAGGCTGGGAATTTTTACAGATGATCGCTTTTTCATCTTGTTCAATTTACTGTTCGTGTTGAAAGTAATTAAATTTCCACAGCTGTCACTTTCTTCTCTTTATTCCCTTGGTTTCCATGGTTTATTGACATTCACAGTACTTTGACCCTCAGGAACCCGACACACATAACAAAAGTTGTCATATTGTTTGAATGAATATGAATCTGCTTGGTGGAAGTGTATTTCGATCCTCGTCACCTTGTACTGAGATGACGGCTATGGTTCCTAAGGTCCACATAAAATCACAAGACAGTAACAACTCAAAGGCAGCACATTGTCCCCCAAGCCCCATAATGAAAATAAAAATGTCATTGTGACCAAAAGAAACAGCCTAACATGCACTCACACACATGAATGTCTAAATTAAATAAGTCAAGTATCAATCAAAGCGAACCAAAATGAAACCTAATGAAATCAAAGAAAATTAGAGTTTGATTAAATCTGAATTTGACCAGCTGTGCGCAATGCGTTTTTAGTTGCCTTTTAAACCTTTCTTCGCTTAGTGTCTGGGTTATGTTTAATGGTTGCTGAATCAAATGTGCCAGGGCCATTTACAGCAGTGTTTTCAGTATTGCATTTGCTCAGATGTGTGGATGAGATATCAATGAAAGTTTATCTGTCTTGCAGAGTCTTAACAGTAGCATTGGAACATGCCACAGCAGAAACGGCTTTTTGGTAAGAGTAAAAGTCTCTCTATTGTACATAATGGAGAAAAGAATCAGTCTCTCTGGCTATGTAACCTTTTTCTCCAGGTGTTTCATAGCCTTAATACCCCTACCCTAACCCTCTTGTTATTACAGAGTGGATTCCCAGGCCGTGAAGGAAGCATTGCTCTTCGGTACATCCCTGACCCCACGGACAAAATTTTAGACGACGCCTTCCAGCCAGCTTCAGGCAAGTATCCTTCAACTTCAAAACCCTTCAGTTTCACTTGACTTTTTTTTTTGTGATTAAAGCAATTTCTCTGGTCCTTATGCTGCTTCATTCACTGAGGAACAGGGACATCTAGTGGACAATAGTTGTAGTTTACCTCATAACTTACCTCATCCACCCCCAAACAGCAACAATGTTCTTACTGCACCAGTGAAAGTGCTGAGGAACATGTTGTACAGTTTGGTCCAAAACTGTGTCTGAATGTTTTCGATCCAAGTGATTCTGATTGTATTTGCTAATTTCTTTCTTATAGACTACATTAACCAGAATGGAGTCTCAGATGTGATGAACCCCATCTACCAGCACCCCGGTCCCCCTCGCAGCGTCCTTCCCACCATCTCTTCAGACGACACAGAAACAGAATACCTGAACTGCTTTAAGAACGACACCTCAGGACCCGAGTACCTCAACGAGATCCAGAGATCCCCCGCTGTTCTCCTCCCCACCTCCAATGGCACAGTCCACAGCACGCAGAAGTATAAGCCCCAGAATAGTATAGACAACCCCGACTACCAGCAGGATTTCACGCCCACCTTCAAGACCCACACCAATGGACACATCCCGGCAGCGGAGAATGCAGAGTACCTGGGCCCAGACTGACGCCTCGTGACAACCCCAAGCCCTGTGGTGGAAGGATCTACACACAGACACGAAGAAAAATAAGAGACTGTTTCCTCCTCCATTAAGAAAGGGCAATGATGGCTGGTGGTACCAAGAACTGTTTTATTTGTTGCATCCAGTCTTAAGGAGTGAAGTGACATGCTGTGCAGCTTCCCGTGTTGTTTGCATGCTGTTAAACCTGTCACGC
Source organism: Neoniphon sammara (assembly GCA_900302535.1). Taxonomy (NCBI): domain Eukaryota; kingdom Metazoa; phylum Chordata; class Actinopteri; order Holocentriformes; family Holocentridae; genus Neoniphon; species Neoniphon sammara. The sequence goes on along the minus strand of OMKZ01038697.1, from coordinate 10,336 downwards.
AAAAAAAAAAAAAACTCACCTCATTCCAAAGAGTTTCCCATACCAACAAACTGCAAATGACTGGATGAAAGATGGATGAAAGGATACTTACTGAAAATGGCTCAATGGAACTGAGAATTGCTCTACCAGATACATTCCACTCAAATGTTGTAGGCCCTTTCGGAAAGTGAAAATTAGTCTTAACAATGTGCACAAAATGCTATGATCTGAATGTATTGCTGGAGGAAAGCTATGAAACTGTGTAAACGCCTCCATTTATTATAAGATAACAGCTATATCACAAGGAAATTAACAGAAAGTGGCAGCTCATCCCAGAACACAGCTTAAGGTACATGTGTTGTAGAATCAGACCTAAAAAAAAAAACAAAAAACACTCACACAATCAGTAAACAGTATTGATGAGTTAGTTTTTAAAGGGTTGACAACTGTTCTCACAACAGTTGCAAATGTGCATTCACTGTTGCAGGACTTTGATGTGACGCCTCAAGAACATTTTCACATGTCTCTGATGACATCAGAGAAAGATGAAAGGGAGCTCTTCAGCGTGAAATGCTGGCTGGACTGTTAGGGTCCTCAGAGGCCTGACGACACTCTTCCTGAAGGAAGAGTCAATGAGGAAACAAAACGATTTAATGTTGCAATGTGTAGTCAGTTTAACGGGGAATACTGCTGACATTCAGCTTTTAAATATGTTAGTTCTGTGCCCTTGGACAGCTCTGTTTTTACTGGTACAGATTCCATTACTTTCTCCCATACCTCAAAACAAGAGTTTCTTGTGACCGTTTGATGTGTGATGTCACACAGAAGTGTAACCCCATAGACAATGAAATTGAAAATATGGCAGAGGTGATTGTGGTAGTATCTGGAATAGGTTCCTAGGGATTCATTTTCTATTTTGACAGCATTATTACTTCTATAATCCACAGCTTATTTGTTCAAATGCTGTATGGGCCCACATAGTTAGGGCTTTAAGTCACATGGGATCACACTCTTTTTCCTGATTACTTTTCACAGATGACAATGCTAAGAGCTTAGCAAGATTTTAGTGCTCAGAACACTTACATCAAGATGTGTTTAACATACTGAGCCAAATAAATAAATAAATAAAATAAAGTTAAAAACAAGTTTTCAGTAATCTGAACATAACAGCAGTGGTCAGAACCAGCACTTCCTGTCAGCACTGCTAGCTAAAAAAAAAACAAAAAAAAAAAAACATAAAAAATTAGCTTAGAGTTTTGGCTTTGGTTTCTAGCTTTGGGGAAGTTATTTATGTTAAATGCTGGTTGAGCTGTCTTAGGGTTTGAAAACAGCCTTTTTTGAATTAAAGTGGTATTCTCCTTTAAACACACTTTTATAAAAGAGAATCTGTTTAAACACATTCTCTCGATGCTCCATCACATGATAGAAATGGAGGAACTTTCTGCTGTTGGTGGTCTAATGTAATTATATTGTTACTAGGAAAGCTCTCCTTGTCTGTTTTTTTTTTAAAGAAACAAAACTATACTTCCTCTTTCACGCAGGGTTTTAAGAGTTGACACTACATCTATAAATCTGCTCATAGCTTTAAAGTCTTGTAGTCTTGCAAGAGCATTACCTTAGAATACAAATATCTTTTCCTAGTTTTAAAGGAATATACTACAGTAGCAACTTGTGAGCCTACTTTTTCAGATTTTACAAAGGTACATGTACAGAGAAGAGTGATTATGCTATGTATAGTACACCAAAAATAGTCACCTATAAATTATCCTATCAGTACATGGTTTTGACACTTCAACATGAATATGCACTTATTCCTGAACTGTAATTATTTCATGCAAAAGTGTACATGAATAAAATGTTTTTTTATGGAACTATATATATTGTTTGATGTTTTCACCATTTTCACAGCTTTAAGTAAAGGGCAATATAGTGCCACTGTCTTGAAAAAAGACTGATTCACTCATCTAATCAGTCTTTTTATCATGAGACCGCAGGGCTTTGGAAGAGGCACTCAAAGGAGCATTTTGAAGACACGACAAAGCAGATAAGCAGCAGGATGCCAGCAGAGTGAGAGCTGCATCCAAATCAGAAGTGTCGCTGATGGGTTGCTGTCTTCACTTTAAACAGACCCAAATCCAAAAGGGTGCAGCGTAGTGGGTCCCGGGGGCCCCCCAGGGCTCCTTGAGGGCCCTCCAGGAGAGTTTAATTTCACTGTAATTTAATTCGCTAGAAACTGCAATACAAAAATGCATCAGTGATCATCTTAATCTCATCACTTTGAATATAGTTGTCAGTGTTCAAGTATGACATCTAACCAATTTAGTTAACACAGACCAAAATATATTTTCATGTTAGGGTACCTGGGGAAAATCACTTCAAACAGGGGTCCACGGCTTAATGAAAGACAACTTTGGGGATCTGGAACATGAAAAAGCTTTAAACGCATTATGTTATCGACCACTTTGAGTGACTTGAACCTGTCAGATAAAAGGAGCTTTAGGGAACATTAGCAAGGTGGGATTTGAGCCACAGACACACATGCAAAGAAAACACGGTGTCCTTAATGATGGCTGGGTGCACTTCAAAATATGTTAAACGCCTGTGAGTTTGACCAGAAGGCCTCGCACAATGCCAGTCTCTGTGCGCTTGGTGGCAGCACTGAGCCACGAGTTTGTCTCCGCCCCATAAAAATATGTGACGAAGAAGAAGCCAATAACAAGAAATGCGAAACTTTACCTGGATTGTCAGTTCGATTCGGTGTTTTCAGTAAGAGGGATGGGACTCCTACCAGAGAGAAGCAATTTGTGTATACTATTGATCTTTATACTCTTAGCAGAGGGACATTATCGATGGGTAAGTAATACTTAACGCCAGCTTGCTCGTGACTAAAACATGACTCAGCTCTGGTCCCTGTTGCTGTGATCATGTGTGATGTTTATTTGAGGCGGCTAGCTAAACTGAGCTGCAGATTAGCCCGTAAAATAAGGTTACGACTGTTGTAGCCTGTGTAACGTTTTGAAACTGTTGACAATGGCTGAATACTGTCTCGGATATGTAACGCTCGCTAGAAAATGAACCAGTTTCTCAGTAAAAGCCGAAAATCGTGAACATAACATGTTAGCTTTGAAATGTCACAGAGACCGACAGCACTGGTACATATTGTACGTTAGACACTAGTCACATGGATGGAGAACCGGGGAGGGATGGCAGGACAGTTAGGGAAAGTTGTCCCTTACTGTGGTGTTTTCACAGATCCAAGTCACAACCCTTCTAACTAGTAAACAAAATTAAAGCCGAATACCTGCACCTCTCTGTCGTGGTTAGGTTAACTTAGTTTAACTGGCTAGCAGCAGAATTGGACTTAAGGACTCTGCAGCTCCTGTTTTGCTCAGCAGGTTGGGTGGTTAGCAAGGTAGTTGCTGTGCATATATTTTCAAATGCAGGCATAAAACAAAGGGGACAAATACGGATGATGGCCTCCACTCCATTGGATTTGATTAGATTTAGAGAATGCAATCTTGTTGCCAGTGTCCTCGCTGCTCTTTTGACTGTATGCCCGCTTTGTTTGCTCTCCTTCTCAGTAGGTAATTAGGTCAGTCCTCTTCAGATCTACACAAAGCTACCTTTAAGCAAAGATAAACCAGCAAATTTTACAGTTTGACGATTACTCACTACTGTTGCAAGACACCTTGTCAACATGTGTCAACACAGCAAAGCTGTGGGATGAGTCGATTATTGGAGCACAGTGCTGGATAAGCTTTTCTGTTACTTGTAGAAACTTACCAAGTCAGCTGACCCGATGGGGCATTATTTTTTCTGAGTAAGCAAGTGTTTTATGCCTACATTTGAGTCTTGCAGGCTGCCATAAGAGAGCTGATTGGAATAGTTATGGTGGCAGGCAGACAAGTTGTGCTTGTACAGCTTACTGCTTTAGTCTGTGACTCCATAAAAAGCCAACTATGGAAATAGCAGCATTTGAATAGGGGCCTTGAACTTGATCACACAATGGGAAGATGTTACTAGGACAGAGTGTAACACTGAGTTTAGTCATATAATGTTAAGGACACCAAATGAATGAAGTTCCTTAAAGTGCATCTCTCAACAAGAACACATCACAACTCTGATGTTGAACTCTGTCAAAATCTTCTTTCAGTTGTGTTTCTTGTATTTTTCCATCACATTAAATACATTAAAAAAGTGACAAAATACAAGTTGTTATTGTGTTGGCATAACAACTGCTGCTGTTGGTCATCAAATCATAGTTCTCTTTATTTGGCCTAATTATTTGATACTTGTTGCTTAGACAACATCACACTCTGCAGTAAGTCTAGACTGAAGGCAGCTCTTTCTGTTTTACAGACGCTTTCAAGGAAGCAGAGCTAACCTATCAGATGATAAATTTCAACAAGATCAAAACTTAATTTTGCAGAAATGAAATTTTTATTTTCAGACATATGCAGCACTAGACGTTAGAATTACAGGAAATGAAACATAACCAGAGGTGCTACCTTGAAAATATCAAACCTCAAGGTATAACAGAGACAGGAAAAACAAGTCAACACAAGGTAGGCCTTGTTCTTATTCTGACTAGCTGAAAACTGCAGAAAGATAAAACTTCATAAGCTTCACCAGACAGTGGCAAAGCAGGATGTATATGCAGGCCCGGCCGGTGTATTGAAGCATAAAAGGCAAATGTATCTGCTGTGAGAACACAATGGACAAATGATCACCATGTTTTTATTATCTTACTGGCAGGTTCAGGCCCAGCACTGCGTGTGGTATGGTGAGTGCGGAGAGTCCACCAAGGTCCCTGGAAAGAAGTACAACTGCAACTACACCGGTCCTCCCATCCCGCTCCCCTCTGAGGGTTATGACCTTCTCACGGTACGTCTTTCAGCACTTTCTTTAATTGCCTCTGACATTAATGCTTGACTGAAACTTGTATGATATACTTCTGCTTTCAAGTTCAACTTTATTTTGCACTTTTGAAAAATGATACGTTTATTCATCTGGTTAATGACATCACCCCTCTTTGTTTCCACATAGGAGCTGTGCCCTGGATATAACTATGGAAACCAAAGTCTGTGCTGTGATGTTGACCAGTTGCGCACGCTCAAAGGAAGCCTGCAGCTGCCTCTTCAGTTCCTGTCGCGGTATGCACTGTGGTTATAACCTCAATGGAGCAAGTGACAAGCTTGCGGTGGCGTCATCAATCCTCCAGATTCAGGATTTGTTCACATTAAGAATAGGCTTTCTGCCCCATTTAAAAACTTTCATTACTGCTTTTATGTGACATGTTGCTGTTCTAACTCTGACTGATTACAACTATTTTACTTAAACGTTAACTCTTTTATATTCTTTTTAGCGTTGTGGTGATGCATTTTTATTGTGTAGTTATTGTTGTCTCTGTCTCTGTGCGCAGGTGCCCAGCCTGTTTCTTCAATCTTATGAACCTGTTCTGTGAGCTGACATGCAGCCCCCACCAGAGTCTGTTCATGAATGCCACCCAGATCGCCCCAGACCCCGACCCAAAACTAGCAAACAAGTCCAATGTGTTGGAAGTGCAGTACTATATTGGACAGACATTTGCAAATGGTGAGTTCACAGCTGTAACCAAGTAGTGCCTCTTACATGAAGAGCAGTTTCACCTTCTTTTTTTGTTTGTTTGTTTGTTTGTTTGTTTGTCGTGAGTGTTCGTGATTCGGAGCAGCTGTTGGATTTTAGAGAAATGATGCCACTTAGTAGGAGTCATACTCTGTTAGACACGTCAAATCTGCTGAGTAAACTGCTTCAGTTCCCCACTTAAACATAAACTCATGCTCTTGGTTGGGTAATTTTTGTGGGTGACTAATGGTCACAACTGCTCTGTAGCCTGTTTGGGAAAGTAAAATGATTTATAGGGAACTATAGTGGGAAGAAGCTATTCTGTGGTTCAAAGATGAGTAATTTTACCTCATTTTTTTCAGCAATGTACAATGCATGTAAGGACGTTCAGGCACCATCCAGCAACGTGAAGGCCTTGTCACTGCTGTGTGGCAAGGATGCAAAGTCCTGCAATGCCACTAACTGGATCCAGTACATGTTTGACATCAACAATGGGCAAAGTCCCTTCCCAATCAACCCCATATTTTCTGGTAAATATAATTTTATCTATCTGCCTATCTATCTATCTATTGAGAGAGAGATATTTTTATATTTGGGAATAATAGCATTACCTCCTTGATTCCCAGCATTTTCAGCTGTACTGTGTGTATTTTGTTACAGCTGAAAGCGCTAGCACTAGCACCTTACTGTTTGGATAATTATAAAAGACTTCCGTGTTTTGCGATTTCTTCATTGCAGATGTCCCAGTTTCTGGTTTCACTCCCATGAACAACAAGACATATGACTGCACAGAGGGACTAGAAGACGGTTCAGGTCCCTGCTCCTGTCAGGACTGCATCAAGGCCTGTGGTCCCAAACCAGTCCCGCCCCCCCTGCCCC
>OMKZ01038692.1:3795-16590 GCA_900302535.1 Neoniphon sammara | reverse complement strand
AAAAAAGCTTCTCGGGAAGTGTACAAAGATAGGTAACTTTGTTCACCTGGGAGTCCCAGGCATATAAGTTAAGTATGGCACTGCCTCTCTGTGTGTGCCTGTGTGTGTGTGTGTGTGTGTGTGTGTGTGTGTGTGAGTGTTTTAGCCTTGATTTATCAAGGGAAAATCGACAGAGCCATTGTCTCAACCGCACAAATAACAAATGTTCATCTTTTATCTCGATGCTTGGCAACGCTGTTCATTACTCTCATGCCAATGAAGCACACCCGGAATTGAGCTGAAATTAATTGACAGAGATTGAAAACACATTCAAGCCAAATCTCAGCAGTCACAGCACTGTCACAGCCTTCAGTCTCTGTTTCCAAGTTTACCCTGAAACTCTCAAGGATGTGACCAAAAAAAAAAAAAAAAAAAAGCTTTCTTGAGTTTAATTCTCATGGCAGAAGAAAAAAGGACTACTCAACAGGCCCTTCATGACAAAAGTGAAACGTTTGAAGAAAAATATGAATTCCCCTGACTTGGCTGTTGGCTGGCTGGATTTCTTTTTTTTTCTTTTTTTTTTTTCGCTGAGAGACTGAGTTTGGTCTCTAAAGTGTCAGCGGTAGGGTTAGAGCGATAGTTTGGGCTTTTTATTAAAAATTTGATATAGACCACATCTGATATGGATGCGATGCAGTTTGTTTGGTTACATATATACTGTAGAACTGATCAATACTACACTGGTTATCTATGGGAAGGCCTTAACCTTTATTCTATGCAACATAAAATTGTCCAGATTCCAAATAATTATATATGGGTTTTTTTGTTTGTTTTTTTTTGTTTGTTTGTTTTGTAGTAGTTTTGGTACTAGTTGTACCAGTAGTAGTAGTAGTAGTAGTAGTTAGGGGTGTATTGATTCAGTGATCAATGATCCAATATATTGAAAGTGAAAACATCGATCCATATCATCATTTTTAAGATAAGCCTTTATTTTGAAATTCCCATGGCACGTCTGTGTGCTGTGTCATCACTTCTGTCCAAACACACCTCCTTCCTAAACTTTCAAACAGTGCTCGCACCAGGCAGATAAATGACAAGCAGCCAAGAAAAAGACAAAGAGGATTCAGTTCAATTCAGTTCAATTCAAATAACTTTATTTGTCCCCCAAGGGATATTTACTCTCCTCTCAGGAATAAATCAGCAAATTGTTTCATATCAATCGCAGGCCCCTGAATTAAATCAAATCAAAATCATATTGTGGCACACTTTGTGGCAAATATCGTATTGTTGTCCAAAAAATCATTATAATCTTGTATCGTGATGAAACTTGTGATTTACATCCTTAGTAGTAGTAATAGTAGTAGTTGTAGTAGTAGTACAATCCTAGGTTTTGAAATCATCTTTCAGATGCTTTTCAGCCAAGAATAAAATTCTATAGGCTGGCTTTACATGGTGCAACTGAAATGCAACTTGGAGTTCCAGGCGAACCATCCAATGAAAATTATAAATTCGGTTTGCATCACCATTTGGAATGTTCCATATGGGTTTGTTGATTTGACAATAGTAAAAGTTTCATTTGCAAACCTGCAACTAATGGCATGGAAGTTGCATTTAGGGCTGTGACGATCGTGAAATATTAGCTGATGATTAGTTGTCAAACAAATAATTGCGATTAATAATTTAATTGTCTAATTCTAATTGTCTGTATTTTGTGACATGGCCAAAAGCCGCTGCAACATCCAAGTGCCGGGGTGTACTTGCCAGGCTGGTTGCGATATTTGGGGCAGTGGTTATCCCTCATCGGCTCCTCTAGATTTTCGGCCTCTCCTCTGGTATTTGGATTAAACCCAAAATGTGCCCAGATGTGTGAAGTGGTGTGGGACTTTGGAATAAGATCCATTTTCTTCACAGTCAGTTGCTCTCCAGCTTAGGTCTTTTGCAAACTTCAGACTGCGTACGCTCCATGAAAGCGTCAGCGGCAAAGTGTAACATTCCGGTTGGACAGCATCAGCGTGTCACCCCGTCTGGTTTCCAGGTAAAAAGCGACTCCTCAACTTGAGCTGAGCTGCATCTCTAAGACATTGCTAATACGCTATGAGTCCCGCCTTATTAGATTCTGACAATTCTGATTGGCTGGATCGTGCTGAAGTGACATTGACGAGCATCGTGTTGCAGCTTCAAGTGGAACCATGTTCAACACACTATGAGATGTGTATGAAAGTGACAGTTTATGAAATCAGCATGATTATCACGATTATGTAAATTAATCAGTTTATATAATCACACGAAATACTGGCAATCGGCACCTTTAATCCAAAAACAATAGCAGTGCTCTCAATCCAGAGAACCATATCTGTTGAGCCCTGGTCTGCGTACCCTAATAGTCAGGGCCCCCGGGGAGTCTAGTGGATACTGAAGGGTCCCATGGTGGTCTGGCTTGGGCCAAGTTGTCTCCATGCTAGTGTCAGTTAGAGATGGCAGGAGGGAGCACCCAAAGGACCCATGTCAAAGGAGACATCAGCAGATGCACGCACAAACACTATGAAGAGTTTCACTCCAGTAAGAGCCCATGCTTATTTTCTCTCCAAGCTCCCCATCCATCTCTCTCTCTCTATCTCTCTCTCTCTCTCTCTCTCTCTCTCTGCATAACAGAACAAACCGAATAAAGTGAATTTAAAATGAACAATCACATAAAAGCAACAAAATAACATGTATAAAAGATAGCAGGTTTGTTTGACTGGTCAATATCTATCTGTATTACTCATCCTTCATCTTTATTACTCTTGGGCCAGGAATTACATATTCATATACAAAGAATGCAGTAATACCAGTTATCTGCCTCTCCCCAAGTCATGCAATTTTTATAATTTCTTTATCTGTTGCGGAATGCATCGATTCTATTACTGAATGTCTTCTGATAGGGAGATATTTAGAATCCCAACTTCAATTTCATTCTGTTTGCAGCATGAACACAGATGTGCTCATCTGTGTTGTCATGAATTCTTATGACGACGTTTTTCAATTGCCAGGTCGTCATCTCCACTGCAGTGCTTTGTCATGTATTTTCTTTTTAAATCGTTCACCGAGACAAGATATGTGGCCGTATTATCTTCCCCCTTCTTTTGGTCTGACCTCACAGCTCTCAGCAGCTCTCCTAAGCTGCAGAGATTGCTGGTCTAAATTGGAAGCCTTTGAAAGGCCTTTTCTCAGGGGGCATGGAACCCAAGGGTGCTGCTACGCCTTTCCTCCCCCCCACACCTATGCAGGTCAACAGCGCAGGACTAAGTGATCAAAGACGACTGAGCAGACCCGCAGGCTGACTGGGTTGAACACTTGTTTAAACACTTATGGAAGTTGCATAGCTGTCCGAAGCTGTCTTATTTACACAACGTGTCATGTGTATTTGAAATACACGACTTCGAATTAAAAAAAACAAACAAAAAAAAAAAAACAAGTAATTTTAGGAGAAGTTAGATGGTAAGATCTATAGATAGTATGAACTATAACCACTGAATACAGACAGAAAGATACATGTGTTCAGCGGTTATAGTTCCTACCATCTAACTTCACCTAAAATGACTTATTTTAGACATGTATTTCAAATATACATAATACATTGTGTAAATAAGACAGCATCAGAGTTGCTATAAGGTTTATTTTTTCACTTTGATGGAGCTAGGCTAATGACTCCTATAGACTTCTAGTCTTTATGCTAAGCTAACATGAAATGCTACCCATAGGAACCGAACAAGTGGACGTACAGAGGTGAAAATGGCATTGAACATCATGCCTTGGAAAGTCAGAAAAAGAGTATTTTGCCCAAAATGTTGGACTTTTCTTTTAAGATATGTAAGTAGGTTGGCATGTACGCAAATTTGAATTCGATTACAGTAATAATAATAAATTTTACCCGATAGTGATACATGAAAGCGGGGTCCTATGAACACACAATGCGCGCTCTGTGGGAGTTTTTCCCTGTTTGCTGTAATATGGATGACAGACCTGTGTTTCTGCTGTCACATGTTGATTTATTGCTCCAGACGTATGTAGTAGGCAAACCATAGCTTGCCAGATATTATTAGAATTCATCATGCCAAGCCGCACGTGTTGGGCAACATTATAGCTAATCAAAATCAATTTGTTTTACTGTAATTATGTTACGATTACAGTGACACCTTGAGGGAAGAGTAGATTAAAGCCTGTCCTCTTTGGGTGATTGAATTAGAACATGTTATTAAAAAGGATAATGAGTATGTGAAAGCAAACATTAGGCTTTGATTACTGCTCTCATCAAGAGGTAATATTTAGCTAAGTGCAAAACTGCTTATTAAATGCGTTGGCTTATCAGGCAAATAATATTGGCAAATTAACCAGCATCTCTCTTTCACAACTCTCTGGACTGTGTTCGCTGTAAAGAACTTGTTTTCCTGCCATTAATTAGAACAGAAGGACAAGTGTGTTTGTGGCAGTGTATTTGTGTGTGTGTGTGTGTGTGTGTGTGTGTATGCATTTGTGTGTGTTTCAGAGATAAAAAGAGACTGCTCCTATATACATAACTGTGTTTGCATGAATCTATTAGTCGAACCTGGCCACCCTCAGGTCTAAAGACACCCCAAAATATTTTATGTTCACCCCAGAAGTTACATTTTACAGCGTTTGAGTTGTCAAGGGACACTAAAACTTTCCATTGAAACCCATACTAATGAAGCTTGTTTTGGTTGGTTGGTTGGCTGCATTGTAAGGCAGCATGAATAAAATCATCCCACCCCACACTGGAATAATTTGTCTCGTTAGACATCTTAATTTGAAAATAATTAGAGCTTGACCGATACTTTTTTGGTGCTGATATTTGGAGTATAAAACTTATGATGATGAGATATTGCCTATTGTCTATATCTATATATATATCTATCTATCTATCTATCTATCTAGAGAGAGAGAGCGAGAGAGAGAGAGAGAGAGAGAGAGAGAGAGAGAGAGATTATTATTATTATTATTATTATTATTACATAAAAACACTTTTGTAGCCAGGAATCCACAAATTTGGTAATTAAATACTTGTGATAAATATATGCACTGGATGCAGTTGAACTACATAATTACTTTTTAACTTCTTAACACAATCCACACCACCATCTGCTCAGCTGTGATATGCTGCTCTGCCAACTCACATGTTATTCAGGATGGTGTTAACAATGGCGTCTCCTGGACAAACTATTTAATAACACTGTTTTTATCTGCAATATGTTCTGTTATGTATGTTTTTTTGCATATGAGCTACCTTACACGCCAATACTGATACATCTCTGATAAGGCAATATCAGCCAATACTGGCCAGCCAATATATTGGTTAGGCTCTAGACATAATAATAATAAAAGGATTGTGGGAAGATTGTCAGGAAGAAATCTTCATCATACCAGAGCCTTACGACCACTGGCCTGACTGGCTGATATGTGATTTTAATAAAAAGACCAGTTGGCACCATATATCTACAACCCGGTCAATATGTTAATCTAAACACACACACAAACACACCCACAAAGGCAAACTCTGCAGCTTGTAGATGCTGCAGTGCTGCATTGTAAGCGAGGTGATTTGAGAGCACTATTTCCCAGGCAGGTAATTTGATTCTGGGAGGTCGATGTCGGCTGGTTCTGGGTCGCCCATGTAGCCAGTCCCCACTCTAATAAAACCAGAGAGCGCTGCTGGACCAGGAGGCTAAAAACCCCCATTAACTTCTATCCTTGCAACATGGGGACAGGTAACCTTTTGACCCTGCAAAGCTGCCATACTCCTTGATCACATGACCTGGGACTCACAGGGCTGGTGAGTCAGGAGTCAGAGTTGCACGTCATCAGATCTACCTGAGAAAGACAGAGGAATAAGAAGGAAAAGAGTTGCTAATAACACTAATGTTTATTGATTTTTTGCTTAACTACTATTCATCATGTATATCTATTAAAGTGCTAGCGTGCTGCTGATAACAATTTTCCTTCCTGTCATATCAATAAAGCATTTTTGAAATGAATGGAACAGAATAGATTCTAGGTCGACCTTCAATTTGCTTTGTTTATTGGAAAACATTGCTTTTCCTTCAAGGTATATTTGGACATTTGTGGGGAAAAAAAATGTTTTTGTTTGAATCAATTTACATATTGCTGACAACATCGATATATATTGATTTGATGTACCATCAAGGTGGAATTTAAAATACAGTAATAACAAATTCTTCTCTTGTTTCTTCTGTTCTCCTTTCCTCTCTTTTCCCATCCTCTTTTCTGTCTCTTTACCTGTTTGCCTTTCATTTTCTGCTCTGTCCTCCTTCCTCCTGTCCTCTCCACCTGTCTTCTGCAGTGGGACGCCATCACGGAGATGGACGAGCACAACCGGCCCATCCACACCTTCCAGGTCTGCCACGTGATGGAACCCAACCAGAATAACTGGCTGCGCTCCAACTGGATCTCCCGCCAGGCCGCCCAGAAAATCTACGTGGAGCTCCGCTTCACCCTGCGCGACTGCAACTCCATCCCGTGGGTGTCGGGCACCTGCAAGGAGACCTTCAACCTCTTCTACCACGAGACCGACGAGGCCCACGGCGTCAAGTTCAAGCCCTCCCAGTATACCAAGATTGACACCATCGCCGCCGACGAGAGCTTCACCCAGATGGACCTCGGCGACCGCATCCTCAAGCTCAACACGGAGGTGCGCGAGGTGGGGCCCATGACCAGGAAGGGCTTCTACCTGGCGTTTCAGGACATTGGCGCCTGCATCGCGTTGGTTTCGGTGAGGGTTTACTACAAGAAGTGCCCGTTCACGCTGAGGAACCTGGCCTCCTTCCCGGACACGGTGCCACGTGTGGACTCCTCCTCCCTGGTGGAGGTGAGGGGCGCGTGCGTCGACCATGCCGAGGAAAGGGACACGCCCAAACTCTACTGTGGAGCCGATGGCGACTGGTTGGTTCCGCTGGGAAAGTGCGTCTGCAGCGTCGGGTACGAGGAGATTGACGGCTCCTGCGTTGGTGAGTTGCCCAAGCTTTCTTTCTTTGTCGATTTTTTCTTCTGACTGATGGCAGCACTCAGTGGGATAGAGGAAATTCTGACAACACTACTGAGAGCAAAGATTTATTTGTAAAACTGACTTTTTTGGATGGGGGGAATGTGGCCTTTCCCAGTGCTTGTCCATATCAATGCACCTTGCAAATGGGTGTGCCACAATCCAACCTTCATTCATGTCACATAGGAATAACCATGGAAACGACTTAATGGGCCTAAAGTAATGCCTTGGAAGTGTTCATGCATTTTAACACGTTTGAACCTGTCAAGACGCCATGATTGAAGTTTTCTGAAGACTTGGGTTAATACTGATCAGCTTTTTGCACATTTAGCTCTGTGCATTTTGAAAGCAATACATTTCAGTTTCAGTAAATATACCCAAAAAATGTGATCACCAAATGACCTGTGATGGGAATCATTAGTTGTTTGTTTTCTTTGAAAGGAATGTTTCATTTCTTCCACTTTGACTACAGATATTTTCTTCCTCTTGTCAGTTTTTAGAGTTAAAAAGCACTTTTTACAAGCCAAAGCGCATGGTATTTTTTTATTTTCTACCGTAAAGCTGAGGTGAATGGCATTTTCCTTTAATATTTACCATCTGAAACAAAGGTGAACAGTGCGCTGTACTGCTGTTTACTACCTGAAAGCTGAGGTGAACAGTATTTTCAAGTCGGAAGCTTTTATCTACTGTCTATTCCATGGGACGCAACTGCAACACCACTCTTGGTTTACTCTCTCTTGCCTCTTTTTTGTTTATTTCCTTCTCCCGCCTCAAATCTCTCCTTCACCTGCCCATTTTTTTCCAGCTTTCATTTTACCCCCTTCCTCTCCTCCTTTGATTCCATTCATTTATTCATATGATATCTTATCAACATGGAAAGACACACAGTAAATGATATAGGAGCCCGGCCTGAGACTCCATTTCTTCTGTGGTCTGCTTAACATAAGTATAGTGGCATCAGCCAAGCAGACAGATAAGCCATGTGGATAGATGAAGTAGCTGATATAATGTCTGTAGGGCTTCATTTTCATCTACTTTATACACATGAAAGACTATCAGATGCGGAAACTACAAAAGCTTCCATCTGTGTCGGTGACTGTCAGTCTTTCCACAAGCACCTATACCCCCCTCATACCACATAGACACACACCCCCTCTACTCTGATATATGAAAGATTTACAGTGGCAAACTTCTTCTCTTTTTCACCTCCCCCCTTCATTATCTCTCCTCATCATCATCATCTCTCCTTCATCTTCCTCCGCTCCCTCTTTTATTGCTGGCCGCAAACCCTCTAGAGGTTCAGATGAGATCTAATGCGAGGGGATCAGACTGTTTGGGCCTGATTGTTTGCGAGATGGGAGAGTGCTCCCCTGATATGGCGTGTGTGCGTGTGTGTTTTGTGTGTATGTGTACACCAGAGTACAAGTTTAAATGCGCGCTAGGCGATTTTATTTGAACACTAGATCAAGAGCAGCAGCAACAACCGTGTGAGAGGGCAGCTGCTTATTAATCTGCAATGAAAGTGAATCAGATGGACCATGGTGAGCTTTGGAATTTGGATAATTCAGCTTCTGAATTATAATACCAACAAGCAGTTATTTATTTATTTATTTATTTATTTATTAAGCTGTTTATTAAGTTATTTATTTATTTTTGGTCATTGCAAAATTGTGTTGCACTACCCATTACTCAAAAAAAACAAAAAAAAAACAGTAATGATGCTACTTAAACGCTTTCCCACCCAGCACTAGTTTACCCACATGTTCCAATCTTGTTGTCGCCTTTCAGATTGCATTTGAGTGATCATGCATGGTGCCTGCTCGTGTATGTGTGTGTGTGTGCGTGTGTGATCCAGAGACGGCAATGCATTAGAGAGCTGTGGTAGAGAAAGTGAAAGATCTTGCTCTGAGTCGAAGACCCAGGCATCAGCACTCTATCAGAGGAATCGACAAATGAATGCTGTCTACTACCCTGCTGAAAACCAGTAATGGGCTCCATCTGTGTGTGTGTGTGTGTGTGTGTGTGTGTGTGTTTTGGTGTGTGTGTCAGTACTATAGAAGTCCACCACCCACTGTCCCAGGGGCCACCTCAGTGTGACAGATTACCTCGGCTGGCCTGACAGCAGTTTGATCCCCGCCTCTGTGATATGGGCTTCAAGTTATCACTGACTGACTGCACTCACTGGGAACGCCATAGTGCACAAAACAAATGCAACTTCACAAACGGGCCACTGACACTTAATATACTAGTCTCTCAAGCCAGACTCTCTCTTCCACAATCTTCGAATGCTCCATAGATAAGTCTGTAATTCAGCCCGTTAAAATCTGAGGAGAGGAAGCTGTCATCTTCCACCGGAAAAACAAGTATTCAACCAATCACAACACAGTGTCCATGAAAATGTATTCCCCATGGAAACAACTGGGACAGCTAGCTAGTAAGATGATACGCCGACGAAACTGGTGAAAGAAGACACAGAGAGACGTAAAAGATGTCTCCGCAGTGAGGAGGAGCCTCGCGCGTCACGGAATGAATTTCGGAAAGTTCCGAAAGAGTTGAATCGAAAATATCTTTTCGAATTTCCATTTTTGCTCAGCAGCTAGCTAGCTAGGCTTCGACTAACTTTGTTTCCAGTAGGAGTTATTTACGTGTCCGCACAGGGGATGTGGAAGGGAGGAAATGACCAGATATCCGCTTTATTTTGCTGCTCAGTTTCAGATCTTCCGAGGTACAGACTGTTGGGTGGGAGGAAATTGCGGGAGCCAAAACGTCTGGCTTGAGGGGAGACTATTCAGTTTCTTAGAGCGTCTTTTCAACCTGTGTAGAGGCCTAATGCCAGGTTCCCAGGTCTTAATGTGTTTGTTATCCACGGGATGTCCAAAGAGTTTGGACTCACAGGCAAATGGCTACTGACTGACCATCAAAAATGAGATTCAAACCCACACCTCCATTCAGAGACCAGCAGCTCTCCCACAACTGTTCCATTAAGATAGCTGATGTGTGTAACAACAAAAAACATTTAGGGTGTTACTTATCCCAACGCATTCCTGATTTTTCAGATGCAGTGTACCTGTATCTCCAGAGGATAAGCTTACATCTGATTTATTTTTGCAGAGAGTGTGTGTGTGTGTGTGTGTGTGTGTGTGTGAAATTAAATTTAATTAATAATGAAGTATAATCTTTAATTCGCGCCCAGCTGGCAAGTCTATGATATTTGGTAAGGTTTGATAACTGAAAGATGAAGACTCTTTTTTGCTGTGCCTTCATCCCTCCCTTTTTCCTCCCAGCCTCTCCCTTTCCCTCCTCTCCTGCTCAGATGATGGATTATTTAGTTTTAAAACATGTGTGTACTCTGCAATAGTACTTAGTCATCACTATTTTTAGTAATGTAGAAGAACATTCAAAGGGAGGGCATGTATAAAGCCAATAAGGGCATAATGGACATTGTATTAGCCATTGCGTGTGTTCGTGTGTGTGTGTGTGTATGTGTGTGTGTGTCCACAAAATATACTACATATTTCAATGGCTTTTGGAGCATGGGGTTACATTTTCCTCCGTGTGTCTCATTCTCTAACCCTGTCGAGTATTACAAGGGAGTAGAAAATAAATAGAAAAAAAGTGAGAAAAGAGCAAGAGAATGGCTGCTGTGAAAGCAGCCGGAGTAAAAAAAAAAAAGAATGTGAAAAATGAATGAGTGAGAGAGTGAGAGGGAGTTAGGAATGGAATACAAGGTGCAGAGAGATGAGGCTTGGCTAACAAGCCTAGAAAAAGAAGGGTCCTTCAAAGGTCATTTGCTTTGGCTGGTGGTTCTACAAACATGGAACTGTAATGACCCAAAGAACCCTCTGATTTAAATGAAAACCAAAACAACAAACAAAAATGGTATATCAGAATAGATTTCAGAATGAATGTTAAGAATTGTGGTTCTTAAAAAGTTCTTGAAGTACCGTTGATTTGAAGAATTGAATCCATTCTGAAATGGTTCTTTTCAGCACCATGAAGGGTCTATCCAGCTCATTTTAGCCTGGTGATACTGTATAGAGAACCTTTGTAAAAAGGGTTCTGCATAGCACAATAAAAGGTTCTGAATGGAATAGAATTGGCCCTTTCCCATTCAAATTAACATTCCAGGATGGTCAGGGTTATCAGCCATTTTTTATGTGCACCGTTCCCATGGTACCGACGGGCTAACTTCCATATAAACCGACTTACAGCAAGTCGCTGAATCACAGAGGCAAGGGGTTTTGCAGCAAGGATCAAAGCAGTGGAAAGGCGTCTTGGGCCATCTCTTCACAACATTTTAAACATTAAAGTAGGTTAGATCAAAGGTTTTGACATTTTGCACTGTTGGTGGAGGTGGTTATGATCGATATAGCTGTTAATCTCCGTTTCAGACAGTATTTGCTAGCTATTTAAAGTGAACTCTTTTCTTCTCCTCTAAAGTCTGGCTAAACTATGGCAATTTATAACATTTAAGTGGTTATATTAAATAAAATATATGCGTTTGATGATGCTTAGCAGCTAGGTATAGTAGTTTGCAGATGTTGAGGCACAGTCTTTGATAATGTTGTGTCAACCTTGTCAGTTGAGTTGACAGTTAGAGGTGGTTAGAGAGAGGGGGAGATTCCTGTTAGTGACAGATACAGGTGGAATAGTAAAAGGAATAGGCTCAGTGAAACTTTTGTAAAGAAGGAGCAGGAGATGGGGCATGACTGAGAGGGCTCTGAGTTTACAGATAACAGAGAGTCTCTGCTGGCAGTGTTCAAGAATGTTAGTGATGTGTCAAAACTGAGTTTATTGTCAAGGCTGATTCAAAGGTGTGCAAGACTCCCCGGCATCTCACCTTTGCTTTGGTTTAGGAGTGACAGTCTATAAAGACATACTACAACTTTTTCGGCAAAATACCCTTTTTCCAACTTACCCTGACTGAGACAAGATGTTTGATACAATTTTCACCTCTGTACATCCACTGGTTCAATTCCTATGGGTACATTTATGTTAGCTTAGCATAAAGACTTGAAGTCTACAGGAGTCATTAGCCTAGCTCTGTCAAAGTGAAAAAAAAATCTTATAGCAACTCTGAAGCTGTCTTATTTACACAGTATTCCTTTAAGGAGTGCAAGTATGACTGTGTCATCTGAAGATTTGAAATATTTCGTGATGGAGGAGTCTACTGCTGACTTGCTGACTACTCACCATAGGAAATAACCATAATCACC
Organism: Neoniphon sammara; assembly: GCA_900302535.1. NCBI lineage: Eukaryota > Metazoa > Chordata > Actinopteri > Holocentriformes > Holocentridae > Neoniphon > Neoniphon sammara. The sequence goes on along the minus strand of OMKZ01038692.1, from coordinate 4,341 downwards.
ATTTTATGCTGTACCAGCCAAATGACCATGGGAAACAATGCAATGATTGTTCTTTTCCTTTTAAGTTCTGTGGTTCTGCTATGGCCCAAGTGTTCAGGAACCAATTTCTGGCACTATAGAAAACTCTTTTTAAGAATGTACTATTTTAAAATGTTCTTCAGTAATTTTCATCTGAAAGCGACTGTCCCTCCTGCTGATCACCACAGCTTCCACTTTTACTTTTAGCCCTCGTCAAATAATGAAAAGTAATCTCAGCGAGAGCGCTGATAGTCAAATGCCTGTTCATTATGTTTCACAACGATGAACCTGCTCCGCTGCTGAGATCCCTCTTTTGAAAAATGCTTTTGAGACCCACGGCTGCTTTTTCTCCCACCGTCTGGAGCCAGATGTCCTTCTACAGTTGATTATGATTCATCTTGTGATGTGGGCCGGCGAGGTTTCCCAGCTGCACCCACAGCTGCAACGCAATCAACAGGCCAGGGGTGAAACTGCAGCTGTGATTAGAGCCGGACCACACCAACATGGCCGCCTCATTCAAGCCCCCCC
>OMKZ01038686.1:3805-14993 GCA_900302535.1 Neoniphon sammara | reverse complement strand
CCCACGTTGGCTCTTCTTCCTCTCTCGTCTCTCTGGTATTAAACATCTAGCGTCGCCCCAAACACCCGATATTCAGTTCAATAGGATGCTATTCAAACATGATTTCAGCATGAGGCTGAAAAACCTGTCAAGAACATCTGCAATGTAGGATCACTTCAAATAATCTGATGACAAGAAGGCTGAGCGTCAAATATGGCGACCAAAATGATCCATCATGCCAGCATGCTCAGTTTACTGAACCATCTGAAGCGTCTAAATGTCTTTCAGACTTGTGGCGAAATGAATTCTGTAAAGATTCAAAAGAGCTGGAAGTATCTTTTCAAATTTTCATTTCTGCTCAGCGGCTAGCTAGCAAGGCTTCGACTGGTTTGGTTTCCAGTAGGAGTTATTTAGGCGTCACACAGGGGACACAGACATGAGGAAACAACCGGATATTCACTTTATTTTGCTGCTCATTTTCAGCTTCTGAAGCACAGACTGTCAGGACGAAGCGTTTGGAAACTGCGTGAGCCGACACGCCTGAGAGAGACTGCATTCATCCATCCATCACCTGTTTGATTTCTCTCATTCAGCTGCATGTCACTGAAAAAAAAATTATTTACAGTGCTCCAATACGGCCCGATTTGTCTCAACAGACCAAATATCTGAAAAGTTGCAATTATCCAAATATTAACAGTAAAATTTTTATTATCAAACAAGTTTATCAGCAAAATCAGGTATCACGGCATCTTTTACCGAACACCTGGATATCAATATTGGGTCCAAGCATCCTGAGGCACGGTCTTATAAGTCCAGGAAAGTGCATCCCTTCACCTTTTAACCAGGAGAAAACATATGCCGTATCACCACATTACGATATCCAAAATCACAGATAATATCTAGTCTCATTTCCCGATATCGATCATCTATCACATAACTGCTGGAAACCTCTTGGGTATCCACTACTGCTTTCCTACTGCCTCAATAAAGCTAAAAACAGAAAATGAAATGAAAACCGGAGGGGAGGGAAGCCGCCTGCTCTCTGTGTCTCTGTGCTGCTGAGCTGCATAATGAAACCGGAGAAATGTGGGTTATGTTGGTAACTGCATTACATAACCACATTGTCTTTATCACAACAGTCTGAGCAGATAATGGGCTATTACCATGTCTGAAATGCACACACACAAAATCATGCGCACACATGTCCCAGTACACACACACACACACACACTCAGACAAACACACAGATGGAGAGGGAGAGAAACAGAGAGCGCACGGTCTCTTCCTGACTTCAATGAGATCGTTCGCATGCGTCTTCATATTCATGTGAGCAGCTGGTGTGCAGCGTTACATAACAAGCTTTGATTATTGCTAATTAGCATAAAGGCTAACTTAATTAAACAAAAATATCTCACACAGGAAGCCGCTGTGCAAAGGACGCAGTCAGCAGATTCGAACACAGACCAATCCCTTTCTGTGCTGCAGCAGGCTCGGGCGAACCAGCGCGGGTTTGTCTCTGAAAGTACAGATTACCTGCACTAAACTTTAAATATGAACCAACAGGAATAACCAATCTGCACCGCTATTTTGTATTCATAAGACAGCTGAGGTATAATCTAAATTCCCTGCATAAGTGAAACCTAACATCCAACTTCCTGAGTGTGAAAAGTCAGAAAATCAAACTTCCTTGTGTTTTTTTTTTTTTTTTTAACACAGCTTTTGGTATTTGATTTTTCGTTTTTAAAAATGCTTCACCAGCTGCTCCTTTGTCTCTGCGTGCCAAAAGATGCCAAAGGAGCCAACAGTGAGCAGTGCAAACCAGTTACTATACTTAACACAGTTCATGCAGACATTTTTAGCAAAATAAGTGCAGCTTAGTGGATCATACACATGTCAGAAAGAGAAGGAAAGGAATGAAAAACTGCAAAATTTCAGCCATACCAAACTTCAGCTTGACTTCTGACTCCTCTGCCCAAATTTCCCCATTCAACCTGCCACCAAGGCCTCTGCTATCCTGTGATATAGGCTGTGATATAGCAACAATACAACAACAACAAAAAAAATTTAAAAAGGAAGTACAATTTGCCTCTTTGTTTACAAGGAAACGGAAAATGTCCGTATATCTGTTTCTGTCAGTGTAGGGAACAGAAAAATGTGAAGGTTCCTGGAGCTCGGAGGTCTTAAGGTGTCCTGGTTCACAGGGGGGCAGTCATACACTACAGATTAAAAGTTGTATCTGACACCAACTCCCATGAGGTCTCTCATGACTGCAAAAATAATCCAAGGCTGTGTGTGTGTGTGTGTGTGTGTGTGCATCTTTGTGAACTCAAGCACACATATACACTCATATGTGTGTATGCATGTATGTTTTCACCCTGTGTGCTCTAACAGTATGAGGTGCTGGACTCAATTTTCTGACCTCATTGAAATGACACCTGGTTGTTTGGGAATTCTCTTTTGGTGGGATTACCCCTTCAGTTACTTAACCCTTGTAAGAGTGTATTCGCTCTCATGTGCTCATATAATCCTCTCCACACCCTTCTCTCCCTTTTATCCCCCCCTCCCGCCTTCATAATCTGGAGACAGGAGCACGAGGAGCATGGGACCACAGCCCACGATCACTGATTTTTCACTGATGGGGTTTAAGGCTCGGTGTGGAAACCAACTGCAGATGTTTTGGTTCCCCATGAGCAAGAGCGCAGCCCAGGATCTTCAGGCAAGGCCTATCTGACTGTCCTGAACCCTAGACTCAAGACTGGGGGTGGCCCAAATGGATCTTTTGGGTGTCTAAAAGTTTAAACTCAAGCTGAAGAAAAGGGTCTTTGAACTTTCCCGAAATCTAAGCTCAAGCTAAAGTGGAATGAAGACTAAAGATGACAGAAGGGTTCAAATGACTTCCAAAGTCTAAACTCAAGACTGAAGTTGATTGAAGTTAAGTCTGACTATCCCTAAGTCTAAACTCAAGTCACCAAAAGGCCTTCAGACTGTCTCAAAGTCTAACTTCAAGATTCAAGTTGAGTGACGGGCCCTTTGTTCTGTCCCAAAGTCCAAACTCAAGACTAAAGTTGACTGTAGGGGCTCTTTGTTCTGTCCCAAAGTCTAAAGTTAAGACTTGCATTAATTAAAGAGTTCCTCTGACCTTCTCAAACTCAAACTCAAGACTTCAAACTCAAGGGTTCTTCTGACTGTTCCAAAGTCTAAACCCAAGTCACTGGAAGCCCTTTTGATTGCCTCAAAATTCAAATCTAAAGAGTCAAGTTGAGTGAAGGCCTCGTCTCAAAGTCTTGACTCAAAACTAAATTTCAGTGAAAGTCTCTTCGGACTTTCCCAGCGAGGAAAGTCAAGACTAAACATAAATGAAGGAGTCTCCTGACTGTCCCTAAGTCTAATTAAGAAGGTAACAGTGCTTTTGCCATTAGAGAGACTATGGAGCAGCTGGCCTAAGGAACCGAGACTAACTCAGCCTCATCTTGTGACTCACTTCCTAGAAAACACTAACATGTATTTTTAATTTAATTTTATTTTTTCAGCTGTTTTCTGATCAAATGATATTTGTTTTCCCTCTCATGATATCTTATATTTTTATCTTGTGTTTTCCCAACTGTATACATTTATTATTATTTATTATTTATGCATTTATTTGTTTGTTTGTTTATTTATTTATTTTTTGGAATCCCGTCTGGAATTGTAACTGTAATTGTTGCAGCAACTGAGCTTGGAGCAAATGGAGCGAATTCCTCAGTAAAATTTACCCCCATTCACTCCCTTTCCCCCAATTTTAAACAATGCTGTTCAACAGGAACTATTACAATATACCAATAAGTGCCAGTTCTACTTATTCTAGGCCAAAGGTTGTGGGAGAATGCAGACTTTCACACTTCTGTACTACAGCTGAAGATCCCTCAGAACAAAAGTGAGGTAACATCCAAAAATAGAAATGAATAGAAAGTCATAAACAGCAGGACCGTGGCCATCAGGTCATCTGTTGTCATTGCTGTCATTTGGGTAAAATAACCTTGAATCCCGTCCATAACGACCGCAGCTCAACAGCTCTGCCTCAACTACAAAACAATGGATTTGCTTCAGGCTCATTACAGGAGTAGCCAAGAAAAACGGAGCCGGTGGGCGTTTTCACAATAGATACCAGTAATAGGACGGATCTCACTAAGAGCAACAGGCGTCAGAAGGAGCCACGGCCTTTAGGGATTTCCTCTTTAGCAACATGACTCATTTTTGTGTACTGCACGTTAAATGTCGCACCAAGGTACGAAAGCAAAACCCTCACCGAAGGATAAGAAATTCCCATCCTCAGTCGCTCAAGGAAATCTGCGACTGTGTTTTCTCTATGATCAACAAACCTGTAACACTGCTCTTTAATTTAATGCATGTTGTACGGAGTGGGAGCAAACAGGTAGAGCTGCACAATCACAGGTAAAATTATAAGCTTGGGTTAATTTATTAGATACTGTGACTGTGATTAGTAACTCCTTTTATTAGTCTAGATGATTTGACACTTATTTTACTTCAGCTTTGGCATCTTATATCAACATCTTGACTATTTTCACTCAGTGCATATTCCACATAAATAATTTTAATGCTGCCAAAATGCCAATACTAAAGTAGTAATTGTGATCATTAAAATTGTGTTATAAGATTATACATAATAAATTGTGCAATCCTAGTTTTTTTTTTTGTTAGCCTTTTTTGTTAGTCATGATGCCGGTATTGTCAGCTCTGACATATCTGACTGTGTCTACTGTCAACACACTGTAAAATAATTAGAAGTAATCCGATTTTAATGCTAACTTAAATTAAATTCCTGCAAATTCTGGAAGGTCACATAGATATAGATTAGCAACTTAACAGCCATAAGTAAAATGCTGTGTCTCTGACATACGAGGTATTTTATTTCCAAACCTGGAAATCTTGTTTCACACAAGTTGTGATGAAGCAGAGAAAACCAGACCGACATCTCTTGATTCCTTTATGGAGGGAAAATATAAACCAGATTGCTTCCCATTGGACAAAATAAAATCTCACCTTGTCTCACAGTGCATGAATTTCTCAACATTATGTTCCTCGTTTTCCATGTTAGTAGCATTAAAAATGTATCTTCATCTTTGCAAGTTTGGGCTGAGCTGTTCAAGGTCATGAAATATCATACAGTACATGAATTATATTTCGGGTTAAAATTTTGAATATTGCCACTTCCCTGAAGGATTTTTATTACTTGACTGGTATCATTCTGGAAGACAGAGTTTTGAGCCGATGTTGATGTGCTTAAATTCCAAAAAACACGCAACATTTTTTTTCTGCTGATGTATTCAGAGTGAAACCTGGTTCAGTTTGGTCTTTCAAGCACCCGTGCCAAGAGGAATAAATAAGCCCACAGGTCATTACTGACCTTCTGTGACATTCTGCACCAGAGGGGAAACACACTCCCAACATAATGTAGAGAAAGGGGAAAAAATACACAACAGCCATTAGCTCCAGTGAATAAGGCTGAAAAGGAAGGTTGACCTAAATCCACCTGCAATCACCAACAAAGAGCTGCACACCAAAAAAATAACTCACAACATCATATTCATATTCTAACATTTAATGTGAATTTCAGTTCAACAGATGCCTACACTTTGGAAAAATGCTACTTCTTTATTTTTTAAGTTTATTCGGTAACTTAAGTACAAGATGTTGACACCATACAAAAGACTCTATATGGTGGAGATATGGAATCATAAACTTTACATTATGACATTCTTATTTTTAATACAATACACCAATAACTCCTATTGTAGGGATTACCCATAATGCACCAATCCTCCATCATATACACCGACAACACCAAGTCCATTTATGTTGTGGATTTATTTCAGGCGCCATACTGCACAAAGCTGCAAATTCTGCTTAATGCAACCATCAGATGGAAGTCGTTTTTGTGGCCAACTATTGCTGCAATGCCATTAGCCCAAATAAGATTGAGAAATTTGTAAAAATGTGAGTTTTTGAATATTAACAGAAAAAATACGAGCTACTGGGCTCATTAAATTTAACATGTTCACACATTAGAATTTATCCATACATTTTTCTTTACATATTTGATAACATGATAAAACTTTAATGAACACTTTTGATCTTGATTTAGTCCCGTAATATGTATCCAATACAGATCTTGTTAATGCCTACTGACTTGGTAGATGGTTTGATCCATTTTTTTCTGAGAACTGAGTTATCATATTTTTTCTTTACAGATGGTGAAGTAGCAGCAGTGCAGGAAAGACGTGAGCTTTCTGCGACTGCACCGCCGACTGCAGCTATTATCAGTTGTAAACTGGCCCATTCAGGATTTAAGTGCTATTTGTTTTAAAAAGGGCAAGGTCAGTCTGAGCTGAAACAAAGGCAGTGTGTTCAACAACGTGCCCTGCTGGGAGGAAACGGCTTTCTGACCTCACAGGGTCAAAGGTCTCCCACTCCCACTGATTAAGTCCAGTGGTGAGTGTGTGTGTATGTGTGTGTGTGTCTGTGTGAGTGTGTGTGTGTGTGTGTGTTTGTGTTTGTGGAGCTATTAAGTCAATGTTGGCTTGTCTGAGAACAGGATGAAGTGGACAAGGTGTTTTCTGTTTACTGCACCACTGGCCAAGATTCAAAAGCCCTCTTTCTGCAATGTAAGCATGAGAAATTCACCACTTTTTAATCATATTTTGTCCTTTTTATATATTCACGAAATTTGTTTATTTGCTGATTTGCTTGTTTTTTAAATTAGCTTCCGTTGTGTAAGACAGAACTGTGTAGTGGAAATCTATGCATTAGTGGTAAAGAAAAATTAAAGGTCTACTAAGTCGTCAATTCCTACATTAACATTATAAGCAACTGATGGCAAGCAGGTCACAAGTCAAAATGCAACATTGCTGCAACCATAGAAAACAAGCACAAAATTGTCATTAAAAGGTATAAACAACTTAGTCCAATCATCTCTCCAATACTGATCCAAGTATTCTCTCTAATTTTTCTTTCTGTTTTTCTTACTTTCTTTTTTTTTTTTTTAAATTCCAGTATCCCCCTCTCTGCTTTGTTAGACACTTGTTGGTGTACACGAGGCACAGGCCATGCAAACCAAATTTCCTCTGGGACAATAAGTGGTACTACAGTGTATCATGTTGTGCAGAAAAACAATGGAAAGTATGTAAATAGCAAAGTCTGCACAGTTTTAGATCTGAACCTGCACCAGAAGCAACACTAGAGAGCAAAGCTGGGATCGGCCTGCAACCAAAACCACCGAAACCAACGGCCACCAAAACCAATCCTGCTAGAAAAACATTGCAGGGCCAAAACACAGATGCCAACAACAACAGTTTGCAGTCACATTTAGATAAAAATACATCAGCTACACCCAGCGAGAGGCATTCAGGGCAATGCAAATATCACACAGGTAGAAAATCCATAAAAACCATAACGAATTAATTTTAAACAGCGCTCATAAAGCATTATAAGGCAGCAGAGGCACATTATAAGCCTATTGTGAGTGCATTATTGTAATGCGAAAATCATCTAAAATTCCAAAAAAAATATGTGGTTGGTTAGATGTACAGTTAACTGCAGAATTTAAAAGGTGCAATTATCTCATTGTCAACCTGATTAAGCAGGTATAGAAAATGGCTCTAAGGATATTGTCAAATTAATTGTGATGGTGAAATTACTGTAAACAAAGGGTAAAGACGGGTAGGGTAAAGACGATTGGAGGCTTCTATCTCATAACAGTGTTTCACCACAATAAGACCACATTTCCCATCAGCCCTGTCGCTTTCTGTGCCTTCTCCCCTCCCTAAAGAGGATCAACATGTAGGAAGTGATTTTTCCATCAGCCTTTCGCTCCTTCGGCCATCTGCCAGAAGCTGCCAGAACCTCTGAAAGCTTTAGCTCCGTTTGCTCCGGAAGAACAGCGCCCTCTTCCTGTTTTGTGCCGTAAAGCAACACAGCAGATTTCCTGACTGATCCCACCTGCTGACAAACTGTAGAGGAGGCAGAGGAGAGGCTGACAGGCTGACAGGCTGACAGCTGATGGTCTGATCTGTTTACAGGAATTATACTAACATCTCAAAATTAATGTGGTGATGATTTTTTGAGGTTTCATGCAGCACCTTTAGCGTGAATATAGTTTTTTTGGCATTCAATCATGTCTGTCTGATGATCATATTGTGAGAAAAGTTTAGTTGTACATCCAAAATATGTACAACCTGCTTGTGATGCATCACAGTGCACTTCAAGTGATACCTATGAAACTGTATCTCATGAAAATGAGAAAAATATGGCATCCATTTGAATGTGTACTTCAGTTTGTGTGTGTGTGTGTGTGTGTGTGCTTAACACTAGAGTTAGAGTCCCTGTTTCTGGAAGACAAGAAAAGGGAAAAAGATGAAAGAGAAGAATTGAGGAAAGCCTCAAACAAGAAGAGAGAGAGAGAACGGGGGAGGGGGAGATCGGCATAATTATTACATTAGGAGAGAGAAAGCAGCTAGGACTCACGCATTGCAGTAGGGCTTCTTGTCGTAGCCTTTGTAATTCTTCATGTTCAGGGTCATCTTGCAAACCTCGCAGTGGAAACATCCTTTATGCCAATTCTGGAAACACACACACACACACACACACACACACACATAATTATGGCTGTACCCGATTCAGAATTTCATCAGTCAAATCATCCGACCGATACAACCACTGCAATAACAATACTATCTCAATTAATTAAAAATATTAGCTGTTATAAAACATCATAAAGTTATCGGTTTTCTTGATCCAACCAAAGAAAAATATTTTTTCAACCCTCAGCCGTTTGGTAGCGTCCAGCCCATCCTCCTCTGCCTGCCTTCTCTCAAACAGCAGCTAACGTTAGCAGAGCAGGCAGAGAGACGCAGCAGATAAATACATGCCATCCAGAAAAGAACAAAACCAAAAAAGAACAGCAAAAAGTTGAGTTACTGGTCAAAGAAAAAGAGAAAAACTGGTTCTCAATATAAGGTACGCTATTCATAAGTCAAATATTTGAATGAGAATCTTATGGTTCATGACGTTAGCTGTGCTGCTAGCTAGCTAGGCTAGTCAACATAGAATCACACCATAGCTAGCTAACATCAGTTGTGATTATCTTGCTTATATCTTGTTAGCACGAGGTAATGATTATTTATAATGTGTATAAGGCAATTATTTATTATTAAATCAAAATTTAGGAATTACTCACTCAGCCTGTATAAATGTAGCTAGCTAGCTATGTTAGCTAAGTTTAATTACTGATTAGAGCTACTTATGGCTAGGCAGCTAATATCTAGGTCAAATAGATAGCTAGCTAACTTAGCATAGAAACCTCCTTTCACTTAAGTGGAAAATACAGAAATAAAGTTAAAATGTGCTCTGATATGGCACATATGTAATACTTCATGTGCTCAAGGTAAATTTGCTTAAGATAGCCGACAAATGGATTTAGCTTTCCTGTATTTTGCTTTAGATACCTAATTATCAAAGGTATTTGATAAATATATCAAAGATTGTGGTAGTTAATGGTTCCTCTTGATGCTCAGCTGCTCACCAGGGTAAAATTGAATCTATAATAAATCCAATTTTGATATGTTTTGCTTTCATATCAGACCCAAGAAGGGGAATCCAACAGGACAGGCAGGGTGACCAGAGAGGGAGAGGAGGCACAGATGACCAAATAACAAGGTAAAAAACTTGCAATTCTGTGGCAAACAGTGTTTACCACACTAATGGATATGGACTATGACATAACAAGACATTTCTTCTGGTTCATGTGGTTTTCACACACAGACACAGGGTGAGGGCAGTCGGGCAGCCAGGCAGAGGCGTTTCAGCAGGTGAGAATATGAACACTCTGACAAGGAAACACTGCTGAAGTAGACCTTTAAAGTGACGCATAGGCATACATTTATGTTTGAAGTCACTGACATGCAATGGGAAACATGGTTAAGAAAGACCATATGCCAGACACACTGTCAGACAGACATGTCGTCACATACACATAAAGACAGGTACCGAAAAAACACAGTAATGTGTTACAAATATGGTGCTTATATCTGAAAGTGAATGATGTTATTTCACTGTACTAGCTGGGATAGGTAGATTAAGCTGTTGTGGTATGTCCTGTACCCTTAAAATTCATAAGAAACAGCCATTCAACAGCCATTATGCAAAAATAAATAAATAAATAAATCTCTGGGGTGACATGCTACAGACCCTGGGTGGAGACCCCACGCCCCCAGGTTTAACCCAAAATTACATCCCTGAATCAGTGACAGAGTAGCGAAAGGAACATTTATTTATGTGAAAATGTAATGGATTACTTTTAACCACCAATTGGTAGCTTGGTTTGCAGCCAAACATTTGCTTGTGCAATCCTCAGATCTGCCAAACTCTCCTCAGCCTCCATCTGTCCTGTTTTAGGATTATTCAGTCAGTTCCTTCGAGAGTGGATCCCATTTATTAAATCACATTTATTAGGTAGTTATTATGGTTATATGAACACCACTGATCCTGTACTTAATGTCAGCCTTTCTTCATGAGGGGCCCCCAAACAGACTCACTCACTGGAGTTCACAGCAATGTCCCCAAAATGTGGAAACCTCGGTAAACTGTTAGATAAGAACAGAAGAATAGAAGAATAAAAGAAACCTCCATAAAGGGGCCCGTCTCTTTTGCGTCTCTGTGACCAGCGTAAGTTTGTTTTTATTCCTGAAGTATTGACAGTAATGCCCCAAAATATGGGAACGACACTTGAACTACCATTGCAATGACATCATGAGTAATAGGAGACCTCCCTGAAGGAGCCTCATCTCATTAGTCTCTGCGACCAGGGCAAGTTTGTTTTGGTTCCTGAAACACCATCCAAATGAAGAGCGTTTTTGTGAAAGAAGAAAAAGAAAAAAGAGGAGGAAGAGAAAAGAAAGCAAGACAGTGGTAAATGGAGCAGAGAATGACAAATGATGACAAATGATGATAGTAAATAGTAAGCCAAGTTTGGTTAACAAATATATGTCGTGTAAATCTCGCCTAGCTAAACTTGCCTAGCTAATGTTAGATAGCTAATGTTAGCTAACTAGGCAAGTAAGCTAGGAGTTGGCTAGTCACTCGACCAGGAACTTGACTAACACTACCTGGAAATTTAACAGAATTTGCTTTGGTAGCTAACTAGAAAGATTTTATT
>OMKZ01038676.1:16448-29288 GCA_900302535.1 Neoniphon sammara | reverse complement strand
TACGTAAATATTTTAGGTTGGTCTCTTCATTCAAAGAAAAAAGTCCTCTAGGATGTGTGAACTGTCTTGGCCAAACACTAATCACTAACTTATCCACAATAAGTTGTTATAACAGATCATTTCTCATCATCAACAGTCTATGCCAGATCTGGATGGTAAAATACCAGAGCTGAACTCTGATCTCCCATGTGAGTTTTTCATGGTGAAGAGAGATATGGGGGTGTAAAGCCTCAGACAGGGGTGCTGCATGTCCACACTGGTGGTAGTAATTGCTGTATTATTACTTTATTGATCCCATAGTGTGAAATTCCTTTATTACTGAAGCACCACAAGTGATGAATTACACAGTGCAACACACAGTTAGCCAAAGTCAGTCTCCCAGTAATTGTCAGTGGAGAAACTTCCAGTGAAGTCAAGTCTATTGATTTATTGAAGCTGTACATTATTTTAACACCACAGATTAGACTTTTGATTCTCTGGCTCCTAGCTTTAGGACAGAAATGTTCACTTTTAAAAATAATATATGATGAACTTATGATTATTATTTTTAATTATTGCTATTCTGTTGACACAGTGCCCCATGTTTAAAAGTGGTGGCCTCACTACAGGCTTTATTTATGTTGTTGTTCATGGAATTGAAGATATTGACCTACTATTTTACATAATTTGGAACATGTAAAAAGTTTCTTCATGTTGGTAATGTTTGTTAACTCTAAAAATATTAAATGGATAGTTCCTTGGTTTGGCTAAGTCATGTTCCAAGCCATTGTAAAATATCCAATAAGTCTAAGCTTGTGATCCCTTAACAATTAATTTCAATTATTAATGTTACAACATGATAACCACCATTCATGCTATAGTACTCGTGTTGCTTGACAACAACTTTATTTAGCTCCTCTTCAAGCACTAGTGCTTGGCAAAAGCAAAGCATTGAAGTATTACAGATTACTTTTTTTTTTTTAGTATAAATGTCTATTATAATCATTTTAGGCTTTAAAGGCAATAAGCCATAACAACGCAGTGCTCTCAGTGATTGCAAAACAACGTTTCACTTTTTGGTGTAACAATCTATCTGTTCTAAAATCACAGTAAGCTGATAGCTGGCAAAAGCTTATTTTGCATGTAAGTGTTAGTCTCCTGGATTATGTATTTGAGTGACATACAGTTTTTATGGTCAAGTAATTAAGCTTTGATTGTGGCTTTAACACTCTGGGTGCCCACGTCCGCAGTACACAGCCTCATGAGAACCACTGCAGGGTGAGAGCAGCAAATAGTGACAGTCGGTCAAAGGTTAATCCCTCTGGTAAAGGGAGTTATTAATGGTTACAAGGCTCTGGGCAGGGCTGCTCCGATTTTCCAGCTGTCTAGAACCAATATGGCAGCTTCATGAAAGCATAAATGACCCCTGGGGACATACACACCATAGTGCACCTCATGTCTGGAACCTCAAATGTTTTTTGAATACAGTAGCGCCATCTCCTAGCTCAGAGATGGGCTGCCCAGACTGTAAGGTATTTTGATGCCAGGCTTGTTTTGACTTGATTCCCCTGCTTCAGTCAGCCCACAGAGGATAAGACATATTTAAAAAAGAAAAAAAAACTCATGCTGCACATTTGGGATTTTTAGACAAGACAGAAGGTAGGCTCCTGGAACACAATGACTTTTTCCTACAGATCTTTATTAGGTTATTTCTGAAGAGGGATGAGATTTCCAAGGGAAATGAATAAAGGTATGTTGGCATCAGATAAGATCCACTAAAAGTCGTCTGTCCTTCTGTGCTGTAAGCTGATGTATGGAGTGACCTTAGGCTGACTGTCCCATGCACAGTTTATTCTCAGGAATGCATTCACTATGTATCCGGTTGTATGATGCTGAAGCTAAATAGTGCTTTATTATTATTTTTTAACTCGATCTACCAACATGTAGTGTATCTAGTCAGATCCAGGTTTTACTAACTCAATTGGTACTGTGCATGTCAGAGCAAACTGCCTTATATGAAATTATTTGCAACATGTATTGAATTACGTTAGAAAATGGATGGCCATTTGTATATTTTAGCAATGGTATGTCAAATCGGGATTAGTATATCTGCCTTCTGAGAAATGAAAAACTCATTTGTAGCAATATAGGAAGTAGCTCCAAGTTTTCTGCCCCATCTCCACTGAGCTGAAGTCAGCTTCTTGTCTCCTCACTGTAATGAGGAAAATAGATACTTAATTAATTTTCCATAGAAATTATATGAACATGCTTTTCAATTAAACTGCTATCGAAACACTTCAAAATTCAGTTAAGTTTAATTGTAAATCAACCAAAAGCACCACCAACACTGTCCTACCACACCTTGACTTGTTTGCAAGTGCAAGCTGAGACAAATCCTTATGAATTACGTAACTGACATGAGACTGAAACTACTGCCACATGCTAATTTCATGCATTTCTTAACCCGATTACTCACGGACAATGAGATCAGTTGTAGATCAGATCCGATCTAGATGTCCTGATTAACATCATGCATTTGGTTATCTTTTTATGGAGTGACAAATGGAATAGTCAGCAAATAATTCTTCAGCTGGCCCAAATGTCTTTCCTTATCTTTATTTTATATTTAATTCCAGCCACCTTTTTTCAAGCAAATATAAGGAGACTGAGCAGCAGAGGAAATGAACGCAATATTTACAGTTACCTCTGTTTTTATTGTCATCAGTGAGCAGTATTTGGGTGGACAAACCTTTATACAAGACTGATCCCTCAAATATAAAAGTAAATAACCAACTAAAAGTAATGTAAAACTTCACTGAAGTTAATATCTTGCGTATTCCCCTACTGCAGTGCTTGTTTTTGAGTTGAAACTAGGGCCAGTGACTCTTGAAGCTGTGCTCTGAGGAGAGAAAGGTCACGTTTGTCCTGGGTGACAGAGCAGGGTGCAGCTCGACCCTCGACAGACAGGGAGATCCAGCAGAGACAAGGCTGCAGCGGTGCCCCCCTCAGCCCAGACGACCTCCTGTCCTCTTTTGTCTGTCTAAAGGGAGAGAAAGGGTCAGAGGGCTATAAGGGGACACCCCAGGGTGGAAAAATCAGCCGCCGAAGGGTCCAAGTGCACACAAGTTATCAGGGCAACACTCACCACTGCTGCAGTCATATTTGATAAATAGTGTGACGGCTGTGCATGTTTTCTAATCCATCTGTTGAAAAGTAATTTCAGTTCAGCAGGAGATATTGACAAAGTGTTAATTGCATTTCAAAATATCTATATTGGTGGAGCTAAACATAAACTAAGTCGCTAACTGACTGCTGTGAAACTACTTTATTTAATTTCAGGTTTTGTAAATAAGTTATCACTTTTTTACATAGTACACTGTTGACTTTCAACAGTTTTTCAATAGATATTCAACAATGTACCAGCAGACTGTCAACAAGAATTGTTTCAACAGACTTTAGGTAAGGTATTTTCAGGTGACTGCCAACAACAAACTATGCTCAACAAAGTATACAAAGTATGTAATTTGTCTCAAACAAATTGATTATCACTTAAATCTGTCCTGAGTACTGTCAATAATTGCTGATAAACAGGTTGGTTGAGGTTAGGGTTAAGTTTGGACATATGAAAGAATTGAATGAGGGTTAGGCACATAAAAGAGCTTGATAAAGGTTAGGATTACAGTTAGAATAGGATTAGGATAAAAGTTTAGCCACATGAAGAAGTTAGGTTTGGTTAGGATTATTGGACAGTAAGTCACAAACTCATAAACCAATTTCAGATGTAGGAACGTGTTTCTTATAAGCTGATAGACCAGAACAATAGACCAACAATAGATGCTAGCTGGTGCAGTCTGTCAATAGCACATCTTCCTTGTTTTTAACTTGTGGTGGGTTAAATACCCGCTACTCATGTGTCGAGGTAAATCTTTTTGACAGTCAGATGAAATATGGTGCTGAGTCAACAGGGAAGTACCAGAATAAAGTTAATATTATGTCAGAAGGCTGATCCACTTCTTAGCTGAAATGCTTTACTTCCACAGAGTCCTTTATGGTCTAGTAAAATGTTGAGCATTATTAAAAAAAGGGCAATGTTACTCTGCATCTCATAGCACTAAACTGAATGACTGAATTACACACTGTAGCTCTGACTTAATGTGTTGACCCAGAAAAAGATCATATCAGTAGGATCTTAATTAGGTTTTGACCGGTGATTCAATTGTTGTGGATTTTAGATATTTTAGATCTAAAGATATTTCTTTCATCCTCCATCACTCTCACACTCTCTTGGTCTCTCATGTCTTCTTGGAATCGTGGTGTGTCTGAGGGCTCAAATGAAATAATCCAGATGACTAATATTGTTTGGGCCCCAGGCTTTTTAAGTTTCTGGGGCCCTGTGCTCTTCAGTAACTTACACTGATGGTGATGACTTATTCAACAGTGCAACTTTTGGTCAACATAAAATCGATGCAGTGTGTAGAAGACTTATTTATGGCAACATGTTGCTTGGCACCTTTAAACACAGACAAGAGCTCTGATTTAATACAGCAAAATAGTCTTAATGAGGGGGCCAGCTGATACTATGTAGTAACGTAGCTTACTGCTCAGCTTGTGGGTGAGCTGTTTCTGTGAACCACACCTCACAGCAATGTTAGCTTGTTTTCCACCTGTCAAACTGGTTTGATCACGTAGAGATAACTCTGTGGCAACTGTAAGGAGTACTACTTATGTTCTTTATGTTTACCAGAGCTCTGTCTGCTCCGCACCTTAGGTCTGTTAGCAGCCCTGAGAGTTTTTTGGTCAGACATGAACACATTAACAGGTTTGAGCCCCAGCATGTTTATTTTTAATTTTTATTTATTTTTATTTATTTATTTATTTTTTTGCAGGGCTCAGTATTCAGAAACACAGCTTTGAGTCCTGCAGTGCAATCCACAGACTGCTGCACTTCCCGTTTAATAGTAGCACAGCCTACTGAGCTGCTGTTTTACAAAATGCCATACATAGTTTAAATTGGGCTAGCATCTCTTTCTGGGTGTGGAGAAGGGGATGTGATGAAGAGCATGTAATGGTTTTATTAGGCTGTGATCAGGGTGACTGATAGAGAGAGACCCCGGAGCGCTTGCTGACCCCATCTCTAATGATTCCCCTCATTCTGGCCCATGATTGCTGTTAGAGATTCCAATTAGGAAGCATGTGTGGAAGCCAGTGCTGGGTAAGAATAGGCCTTAATTGCCATGAGTTATCATCTAGACTCATGTAATTGAGCCCCCATCTTTAGGGGCAGCACATCTGACAAATTGATTTAATACCAAAGTGATTCTCCATCCCTAATGGCGCTGGGGCTGCTCCACTCATGGGCCACAGGCATTGAATTCATTGTGTGTTGATTACTAACTGGCCTGAAATCTTTCTCTCAGTCCGCCCACTGGAGAAGACTCAACAGTGCACACACACATGCACACACACACAGAGTACCCACAGACATTCACACACATATGGCCCAAGGCACCATGCCCCCTACCTACAGATCATATCACTGAGTTCACATGCTAGCTGTCAATGTGTGTGCATGTGTGCATATGTGTGTGTGTGTGTGTGCATGTGTGTACATGAATGCACACGTTTGGGAGCTCGTTCAGGTCACTGAACGGGTTTTGCCAGTTTTTTGCCAAAACCTGAAAACAGCTTGTTTGAGCTTGCTGCTGGTTGAAGTCACTTGCAGGCCTGGCTCATGACACATTTTCTGTACTGTGCAAAGTAAATGTAGATTTTACTGGGCATTGTGATTCAGCAGTGTAATTATTTGATATTTTTTGGTCATTTTATTGAGCACAAAAAATTTCATTTACCATCCACACTATGTAAGCCATATAATTGCAAGTTATCAGTTATTCTTGTCCAAACTAACCCAGTGCAATGACTGCATACACTGAATCAGTTTCTACTGGTGTCTTGTCCATGGTAACAGATCAATGAATTTGCTTAATACATTTTAACAAGATTTTCAGTTTGAAGAATGCTGAAGCATTTCTGCAGCTCTGCTGTGGTGGATGTGTTACAAAATGCTAGAAACACGACATGATTTCACTCAGTGACAAGCTGTCTAGTGTCTAATGATGGCTGTGGAAAATGTCATCTTTGCTGCCATTACAAGATGTCTTATAAATGCTCACCTTTATGAAGTTCCTAGCCTGCAGAATTTTGTTTAGGCTTTATTATGTTGCAAATACTGGAGAAGAAAATGGTTACATAACTAATAGCTTTGTACATAAGAATTGTTCAGTAAAAAACAGTTGGTTGAGATCACCAATTAGGATGAAATAATTTTGGGGTCTGTTTTAAGATGTGGGTAAAATTGGACTTTTGTCTTTGCTTCTATATTGAATATTCACAGCTTATGATGCAATATTCCCTGCAGCAGCGCATCTCTTCCTTTTACTCAGAGTATAATTATAAATGTTTCTGCATTAAAAACATGATATGTTGCTATATATTTGTTGACTCATATCCCTTACTCTCTTTCACTCTTTTTCTTCACCAGAACCGGAATGGGCCGCATGAGAGGGTGGATTTTTTAACCAATAAAGAAAAGATGCCCCAGAAGCAGAAAGTCGGGGTTGTGGTTGGGGTTCTTGTGGGGCTTCTAGTCCTGGCAGCAGTAGCAGCTTTCCTCATTTGGCTGTTTGTCTGTGAGTACAGCTAAAGTTTTAAATTCACCTGCTCTTCTATTAAAAAACACTATTACATCTGTTGGCTGTACGGAAGTAAAGTCAGCACAGAGAACTCTGCTTTATATCGCTCTCTTATGTTTGAGCAAATGAATAAAAAGGCACAAGATGCTGGAAATCCTGTTGACAGTTTTGGATGAATCAAAGTTATTTATGGAATTTAATGAGAAATTCCAGTGCATGCTCATTCCTGTATCATTTTTCTATTACACATTCACATTGCCAACATCAGATGCTGGCAGGACAGGCATGTCATCAGAAACTCTAAATTGGATCATTTACCACATGCTTTGAAGGCATAGTTCTTTGATAGAAGAATATAAGAGTAGCTTGTTTGGACTTTGTAATTTCCCATTAATGTGAGTCTGTTTGACAGGCCTGCATTTCTCTGTTAATAATGCAATGGAGAAAAGTGTCACAGAGTCAATGGCACAGCTTCCTTGTCAAATACACATAGAGGGTCTGATAAAAAGGCCTCTGAAGTCTTGATAAACAGCCTCCCGATTCTGCTGGGCGTGCTTTTAATTGCTCTGAGAGCCAAGCTGTCATCGCGCTGTGAGATCACAGAGTAACGCTTTAACACAGCATTTCAAGACCTGTTTCAAGACCCCCAGTTTCTCCTCTTTTATCAGACAGAGCTAACTATTGCTTTTTTGTTTATCAAATACTTCCACTCTCCTCTGTCTTTTTCATCCAAGTCAAAGAAGCTGATTCAGACACCACCTTGAGTATGCAACAACAGCCGGCAGTTCAGGTGTTCAGCGGGCATATGAAGCTGGCTGACATGCCATATAACCAGAAGCTGGAAGACCCCAGCAGCAAGGAGTTCCAGGTGCTGGCTGACGACTTGGAAGAAATTGTGAGTTTGACACCTAAAGAAGTTGTGTTCAAGAGACGGCTGCCCGCTGTTTTTCCCCTCCTATGGTCTTCATTGTTTATTGTTAAATTCAGCATTTTGAGCCGAGTATTACGCACAGTTCCATTCTCCCTCAAAGGATTAGTTGTGGATGTTGTTTGGCGCAGTGGAAATGCTTTTTAAATTGGTCCCTCCCGGTGCACAGAAATTGCTGAAGGCACATTTGTGTGGGTGGAATAAAACGGTATACATACTCTCAGTCATTCCCCTCAACAGCATCTCCTATTACTGAAGGCAGTGGAGATGTTTGTATCACTGGTTAGGAACACATTGATAGCAGAAAACTCTTGCTTAAACCCCATCAAGAGGACACTTACTCAGTGAAAAGCAACGGGAGTGAGTGTTAGGTGAGGATTAGTGCGGAGGTGGTCTGACTGGAATATTAGAGTAAACTGCTGAGGGGAAAGCTTTGTACTTGTTGTTCACTCAACAACAAAAAGGACAGCTCTTAAAGAATGTTTTTTGTACATCTGAAATACCAACAATGATTAGTCGATTAATTATATAATAAATCTGTCAATTTTTTTCTCAGTGAATTAATGATTACATGATATCTGTGGCCCATGACCCATGGCTTCAAATAGACAGTGCTGGACTAAAGTTCTCCCCTCATACGTTAGAGATAAGGTCATCTTGTTTAACTGTAGTTTCACCGTGGTTTTCCTTGCCTCTGTTATTGGTAGTAGTTTCTTCCTGTCAGCCTGGATAGCACCACCTGTCTGTGAAGTCCTTGAAAATTTTCTAATTGTATTTCATCTCCTCCAGTATCGACTTGGTGAGCTAGGAAGACAGCAATGGGATCACATTTCATGTTGCAGGCTTTAACCTTAAAAATGGCCATTTTTGGACCTATCTTGATATTTTATGTTGATGGATAATTGACCATTTTATTCAGTGAACAGTTTCCCTCCTCCTCATCCCTCTCACTGGTATTTTCATGGGCCATACAAATGAAACCTATTCATTTTCTGGAGCAGGCTGACTCCCTCTTTTACTGTTACCTTGAGGTAGATACAGTTAGAGCACTCAGGTGCTCTGTCTTTGTACTGAAGCAAATGCTTACAGTCCTTGCACAGTTAGCCTGGGCAGTTTCTTTTTGTGTTCCTCAAAGAGCAGCCACTCTGAAATTCTATGCATAACTAATTCTGTACATACATGATGTATGATGGTGATCTTTTAAAGCCACAAAGAGTAGTAGCAGCATGTAACTGTTAACAACCATGTTTGACTCAGTCTACTGCACACTGCAGCTGAAGGCAAGTCAGATAATTGGGAATCCCATTGTCATGTGTGCTTTGCATGGTAAGCTGTTTTTATGTTAACATGCTAATTTGTACTTTCAAGACTTAAGGCAGACACAGGAATCTTGTATGCCATATAATGTACTAATATCATACAGTAAATATACATTTTTTCTACACAGTTGGAGAACAACTACAAGAAAGATCCATTCCTCGCCAAATACTACACTAAGTCTGTGGTCACCGCTTTCAGGTAGTACTAGAATCTTGATACTGCTGTATAGTCAGCTCTAGTGCTTGAGCAGATTTAGTATGAACTATATAATATAGAAATGAATGCTGCTCCGTGTTGCACTAATTAAAAACTAAAATGCTTGTTACTTGATGCTCCTTTTCTCCCGTTTTCTTCCTCTTTCCACCTCTCTGTGCGCTCCAGTGAGGGGGTGATAGCCTACCACTGGACCCAGTTTGATATTCCGACCAGTGACCTGGAGCTCCTGCCGGAGTTCTCCGAGGAGCGAGTCCTAGAGACACTATGGAAAGGCATAAGGCAGCGGGGCAAGCAGAGCCGCCAGGACATCAGGATCACTGAAGTGACTGCCTCATGTTAGTACCACAAGGACCAGCTGGGGTCAGGCCAAGGGGCAGAGAGAGGGAGACAGCGGGGTCTTAGCTAGAGCTGGCTGCAGATAATGACATTTAGCAGCATGGTAGTAATCAGAGATAGAGCATTGAATACCAGATCTGAATAAGGTCACTGTCATCTCCTATCAGTATTGGTATTCTCTGTGCCCTCTGTTCGTATTATAGGAGCTTGGTCTGAGATGTGCTGATAAGATGATAACAAATAAGCCAGGCCTCTCTGCTTGTGCTGCATCTGAGATTGCACATTTTATGCTGTTTGGATCCTCTAATGATATTAGCTGGGCCCTGGCCTGGCTCAAGGCAGCCATTTTTCTTACTTCTGTCTTCTCAGCATTCACATTGCATTTGTCCACATCCTGGCCACCAGCCAAGAGCTGGCTCTGTGACTCAGTGGTTTTGGGCCTCTTTAAAATGATTTCTGTGGGTATGATTTGATGTTCCTGTCCCAGATAGTTAGACAGAGATGTATGGGTTGCTGCTGTGGGGCAAGGTGAGATGGAGCAGAAAGAGCTACACACCATCGCCAGTTCCCTTAACAGCAGGGAAATGGAACAGAAAAAGTGCAACCCAAATATTTTAGGCCCATGCATCAAATTCTATCAGCCTCCCTAGTTTGGTGACACATTCTTACCTTCCCTCCTGTTTCTCTACCCCTCTCTACCCCTCTCTCTCTTTCTCCAGCCACAGACCCTCGGATGGCCAGGAACCCCAGAGCCAGTGAGTACAGCGTGTCCCATTTCAATCACTCGCAGCCGTAATTTTCCAGCTGGATAGATGCTCACCCTCCTGCCAGTCTGTAACGAATGGCTGGCTTGCCCTATACTGTACATGTGGTGCTCTAAGTCAGATAGAGAATCCTGTTGCGGGCCAAGGCTAGCCAGTCTGCACGCCCTACTCTGTTCTTTGACTCTGAATCGGTGATTTGTAACCCTGAGATCATTAGACTATCTTAGATTAGATTAAATTAGAAGACCTTTTTTATCCCAAAATTAGATTAGTAGACCTTTATCATCTCAAAATTAAGAAATTATGTAATAGCTACAAATCCATGTATACATCTTTACATATATCCATAATAGCATAAGCTTAAAAAAAGACATAGAAGATGCAGAGGGAAAACACAAAGGAGTTTTACTTTATCAGTTAGAGATCATAACCACTAACTGGTGAAGGTGACACATGATCTACAGTGCTGTGAGGCGCATGTCCATGCATATAATCTGACCCGTATTGTTATCCCCAGAGGAGTGTTTCTACCGTCTGGAGGCTGAGCAAAATACACAAACGTTCCAGTCTCCAGGGTTCCCCACGAAGTATCCCCCCAAGTCCCGATGCCAGTGGCAAATTCGAGCTCCAGAGAATAACGCCATCTCTGTCAGGTTCTCTCACTTCAACGTAGAGGATGACTGCTCAAACGACTTTGTCTCCATCTACGACTCTTTGAGCCCCGATGAGTCACAGGCCATCACGGAGTAAGTGGCGGGGCTGGGAATGTCCAAAAGATTTGGAGGCACTCATAGAAAGCAGGGAAGGCAGAGATCATGTTAACTGTGGTTATACTGGTGCTATTTTAAAATAAAATCTTTGGTTAATTCAAGTTTTGCCATAATATTATTCAAGAGAAGCATGCAGATTTTACATGCACTGGTCATCTCAGAGGAACTAAATTTAACAGAAACCCAGCAAAATCCCTTTTTTGCTGTTCCATCAAAATGTCACACAAATCACATTCTCTCATTTTGCCCTAAACCTTGCTCGCTGAGTTTGTTTTATATGGCTCAACCAACATATGTCTAATTTATTTCGCCTTAATGATCAGAGAGAGGGAAAATATGGCCCTACATGATTCCCAGAGGACAACCACCAAGAATCACTTTGTATTTGACTGAAATGTTGCAGAGGGATTTAGGAGAAAAGCTATTTTGATGTGGGTGGAAAACGTGTTCCACTTCATTCCTTTCACTGCATTTGTGATTACAACTTTTTTTTGGCCCTGGTGCCTTTAGCACTGCATGTCCCATTTTATTGTTAACTTTTGAGACCTCAGTGAGATTGAGTTGGCTCAAAAGGACCTCTCTTTTCAAATCTATAGAGGGTGCCAACCTGCTGTTACACCACAGTGTGTAATTGCACTTTGTCTATGGGGGGTTTCATTCTTAAACTACAGGCTCCTGAATGCAACATCAGTTGTAGCTGCAGGCAATTTCAAGCTCAGAAATCTTTGCCAAACAAATATGCGTTACCACACGATGCATAAAATTTTTATAATGCTAGTGAGCGATCAGCTTTATCCAAGGTGACATGGGGTTTATGAGAGCCATAATATAATACTCTATAATGACATTATTCTACTTCAGGTAGATGTATTGCTGCTCTTGCAGCGTCATTCACACCTCCATGGCTCTGCCGCCAGCAGTGCTGGAACTTTCTGCTAATGCACCTAATATTTGACTTTGAAACTCCACCTAAGCAGTTTCTGTCAATGGCATTGGCCTATCTCTGTTTGTTCCTCTTTTTCACTCTATTCCTCGATTTTTTTCTATTGATTTACTTTCAAATAATTTTTCATTTAGGCTTTTTAAACTTGTTTGCTGCAGTGATGTTTCAGTGCCTCTGACTAAAATGAATTACAGCAGTATTTGAGTTGAGTTCTCTATTTCTCTCTATTTCACTGTCTTTAGTGTTTTATTGAAAGGGTAAAAGTCCATTCAGTAAATGCAGCAGACTTTCAGTTGCTTTTCAGTTGCGTGCGCACACATACACACACACACACACACACACACAGTTTTATAGAGCACATTTTTCTGTTTCTTTCCTCATACATTGTACACATGCTACACTGCCATGGCTATCTATTCTTCTCTCACAGGAAGTGTGGTCAGAGGCCTCCCACCAATCCTCTGGAGGTTGTGTCATCCAGCAACATCATGCTGATCAACTTGATTACAGACAGTGCCATCCAGAAGCCTGGCTTCAGTGCTGAATATAAAGTCATCCCCATATCCACAGGTAACTGACTAGACAATTAATGGCACTCCCTGTCGTCCATTTGTCAGCTACATTCTGCACTAAAACCACAATAATTCACAGAGACATTTATGGTTGTATTCATACCTAATCCCATTATAAATACAAATTCTATACTGTTCTACTGGGATATAAATGTATTAAATGTCATTTGTTTCAGCTAAATCCTGTGGAGGTACTCTCACTCAAAACAAAGGTGTGTTCAGTTCCCCACATCACCCCAGCTTCTATCCTCCTGCCCTGGACTGCAAGTGGACCATCAAGGTTTGCTACACTGCTGCTCCTCCTGGTCTCCCTCCCCTAC